>BGPR01000150.1:517771-535856 GCA_013235015.1 Araneus ventricosus
TCCAGAGAATGGAGTTTGCTCGAGAATATTTCCGTTTTTCTTCTTCAATTCTTTAAAGAACACTTTTGTTCCTTTCTTGAAAGAAAAGAAATGAACACATCCAAGGAGAAATAATTAAATAAAATGATTTACTTTTTGTGTCTGAGGAAACATTTTCTCCACCAAGAGGTAAGGAAAAATTGTCAATTGAAAGAAACAACTTAGTAAATTTAAAAATAAATGCTACAGAGAGATTTCATTCGAGTAATACCCACCAGTGTACACATTTTGAATTCGAAGATTGAATTTCACTATACTCATTCCTTATGCTCAGCAATAAGGCATTTGGAAACCAAACTACCCGCTTACTTGTTAATGCGTGTGGGTAGTGGCGAAGTAGATTTATTATGATGATGGAAATTTACCACCTTAATGCTTTATTTGTACATAAATAGCAGGATATTAATGGGATGTGGATGGAGAATCCTCGCTGATTTAAACCCATGATAATTTATGTTGTCCATATATAGACAGGTGTGATAGGCCAGCGATGATTATGACGTATCTGATGTTTGCATGGGGCTTAAAATAGAAGAGATTCAATGCTATTAAGCAATTGCCATGTCGATATAGAGTTTTATTATATACCTTACTATCTAATAACCCTGCGTTGCGTTCTCCCAAAAACGAATAATATGTAAAGACTATTAAGTAAAAAAAGCAAGAACTAATAAATTAAGACACCTATGTGAATAAAAATGCAGAAGAGAGAAAAATTGCGAAATTGGGCAAAACACACCGAATATACCGCTTAAAATTAGATAAATAAGATTCTAATGAGAATTTTAAAAAATCACGGCATTAGCTCCTTCTTTTGCTAATCTATCACTAAGCTAAATTTGGTTCCGGTAAGTCAATCTGTCTTCGATGTATAAAGAACAAATGAAAAAACAAATTCAATAAAAGTGCTCTTTTATATATAATAGATGTATTTTTAACGCTTAAATCTAAGTTATCATGAATGCGAATTAATTTTAAATAGGTAAGGATTCAAGCCTGCATATGCACAGTAAATACAAGTAGCTTCCCAAAACTTTTGACTTAAGCTATAATCTTACCTCTGGTGAGAGAAGATGCATTCTGTAGTAAGCAAAGACTCTGATGAGGTACTTGTATGATTTCATTGTATGATTATTAATAAGGTAACTTTATTTTATATTTAATTTTCATTATTGGTTTAATAGGTGTATATAATGAAAATGTTATTTGAGTTTTAATTGTTTGTAAAATATTTAACTATATATATATAAACTTTTGAACGAAGGGTGGTTTGGAGTTCTTTGGGTCATGACCGGTAAGGATCTGCAGAAAATTCTTAGAAGTCGTGCCATGAGAATCATGGCAATAGATAGACTTTCTAAAAGGAATCTACATGAAAAATTTTGATTGTAAACTTTTGATTTCAAAACTAACAAGGGAAGGGCACGATTTGGGAAATTCAGTTCGGGATGAAACTTGGCATATTAGTAGCGTACCTTTAGGGTGTTCACCCATTAAACTAATATGGCTAGCCAATTCGGAGAAAATAGACCTAAAACTTTGAGCAGAGCTTATTTACCAGCAAGTGATTACCAGTAGTTAGCGGCCAAATGGCACAGGTATCAACGCGCTTGCCTACTGTATGCTTGGTCAAAGGTTCTGTCCCCGCTGTGTTTCTTTCATTTTTTCCAAAATTATCTCAAATTAAATGAAATATTGAAGAAATATTTTTTAATTATAATATTATTTATTTTTATGCATAAAATAACTGTTCATTCATATGATACTTGAATTATAGTTAAAATTTAATTTATAGGCAGTAAAATAATTATATATACACTTTTAATGGCGATAAATAATAACAGTAACTCAAATTGTAATCTTAAAATCATTAAAAGTTTTAAACTATTGGGTTTTTATATTTAGAAATACTTCATTTTTGCTTTATCTTAAAGACAAAAGAGACCAGATGTTAATGCATTGAATACATTTGCGGACAGTCTAATATTTTAATGATCGAATGTAAATAGTAGAGAGCAGCTGTTAATCTATTAAATGCGTAGGCAGATGGTACAAAATTTCAATGATTGAAAAAGGACAAATGTGTAATTGTTTCTACTCACTATTGTATGAAATTCTTCTACAGTGCTACTCTTATTCCTTTAGAAACTCTGAACAAACGTAGCTATTCACCTTGGATTTTGAAGTGTTTCATATCATTTCTTGATTAAGTTAGCATGATATATATAGTTAAAATATTCTATGAATAAGTATGTTGCTAGTATATAGGATTTTGAAGATGGATCGCACAAGAATCACTTAAATAGCCGTTATTCTTGTCAACAAACTTCATTTAATAATTGTACAAATTGTGAAAATATTTTTTTTTCATGATAATTATCATTCTGGTTCTTGTATGTAATTAAAAGTAGAAATATGAATTACTAGTAGTAAACGAAAGATAAATTCAAAATTAATTAATAAATGTAGAATGAATTTCTAAAATTTATGGATGATAAAGCCTAAACAAAAAAGTTTCCTGATGTGCATCATTATAATTATCATGTACCACGATTAAAGATGTGCTTATGATTATTTTACTGCTTATTAATTAAATTTTTACTATAATTCAAGTATCATATGATTGAACAGTTGTTTTATGCATAAGAATAATTAATATTTTAATTAAAAATATTTCTTTAATTTTTCACTTAATTTGAAAGAATTTTGGAAAAAATAAAAATGAAAGAAAAACAGCAAAGCCCGAACCGTTGACCAAGCATACGGTAGGTAAACGCGCTGACACCTGAGCTATTTGAACGCTAACTACTGCTGATCACTTACTGGTATATAAGCTGTGCCCAAAGTTTGAGTTTTTCCGAATTGGCTGGCCATTGCACTTTATTAGATTAATGGGTGACTGAACACCCTAAAGGTATGCTACTAATATGCAAAGTTTCATCCCGAACTGAATTCCTTAAGACGTGCCCTCTGCTTGTAAGTTCGTTGTCTAAGCTGAAAATATATTTCCATTATTTCTTTCTAATAATTTCTTTCACAAAAATTCAACCAACACTTATTACAAGAGGTAACCCTGAAGACGGAAGATAAGATTTTTATTAAGGATAACTTTAGTAATTTATATACTATAAAAAATATCTATTCGTTTGACTGTGAACATTCTAATTTTGTAGAAAACACATTATATTTTGGATGCAGTATACAATTTGCCATTGAATATTGGTGTGCATTTTGTAACTAATGGAGTCACTTCTTTCGAATATAATCTTGACATTTTGAATACACTACAATATTAACATTTTATAAAGGACTGGTGCTTTCAGAATTGTAGCTTCCAATAGCAAGATTAAAACTCAGCTTGTTTCAAACTATAGTCTGAAATTTCCGTTAAGCAGTGCATGGAAAATTGAAGAGCTCTTTAATTACGAAATTTTGTTTAGATATCATTAACAATTACAATCTTTTATTTGAGTATGCAATAATAATTGAAGATTGTTTAATGGGCTCATACCTCAAAGACTCAATAAATTGAGGCAGTTATTTCAAAATGAATTTTATGATTCCTCAGAAGTATCATAAGGAAGAAAAATATTATACTGTAGGAATGCGAATGCAACTAAATTATTCCAAGTCATTTATGCTAATATAAAGGAATATCCTTAATTTAATGAGGCTGTTTATGAATCCAATGTTCTGGAATGTAGCTAATGAATTCATTTTATACAGGCGGATGCTGTTACTCAAAGATGGATATTTCCTTGGAAATGACAGAAATATAATTAATCTTAATGCATCATGTCAAGCAAATTCAATTATTCCATTCTGAGTTCCTGTCTATCTTAAATATTAATGCATTTATGATTATTCAGCAGTCTCTGATTGCATGATGTATACAAATCAACTAGCAGTTTTATGAACAATAGACTTCACGTCTACATGAATAAATAATTAAATGAATAAAAATCTAAGATCTGCTTTCGGTCTCAGTCGCTAAAGGTTTAGCCATTCTTTTTCGAATGCAAATTATTATACAAATCTCTGCATTTATGAGTATTCAGAAAATTGCAATTAAATCTCCCACTATTACCAAAACGATTCAACTGTTTTTAATGGTCCCAAACTCGCTATGGAATCAACAAACATTGTAACAATCAAAACGGCTAATATCTTTAAACAAAATGAAAACAATACAAATACCTACTTATTCATCGTTTTTAATGACTTCAAGGAACATTCATACAAAATTCGAAGAAAATCGAACAAAAGGCGTTTGATCGTGGCTGCGTAACAAACTTAGAGACAGGTAGATTAAAAGCCGAAAGGACGATAAAAACGGCTACCATCTTTAAACGAAATGAAAACAATAATGCTACCTACTCATGCGTGTGTTTAATGACTTCAAGGAGCATTCATGCAAAATTCGAAGAAAATCGAACAAAACGCGTTTGATCGTAGCTGCGTAACAAACTTAGAGACAGACAGATTAAAAGCCGAAAGGACGAGTTGAAACAAGACGTAGTTTCACTCGGGTTAAAAAATATACGGTAAATTATTTCGATAAACACAAGAATACGTTGTATAAGTCATTGGACATTTAGACTGTTATCCATCTGTCATTTCACTCGGTTATAAAATATACGGCAAATTATTTCGATAAACACAAGAATATGTTGTATAAGTCATTGGACATTTAGACTGTTATCCATTCGTCATTTCACTCGGTTAAAAATATACAGCAAATGATTTCGTTAAACATAAAAGTATATTGTATAAGTCATTAGACATTTAGACTGTTATCCATCTGTCATTTCACTCGGTTAAAAAATATACGGCAAATGATTTCGATAAAAATAAGAATATGTTGTATAAGTCATTGGACATTTAGACTGTTATCCATCTGTCATTTCACTAGGTTAAAAAATATACGGCAAATGATTTCGATAAACATAAAAGTATATTGTATAAGTCATTGGACATTTAGACTGCTATCCATCTGTCAATAATAATATTCTTTGTTAAAGTGTTTTATCCAAAACATGCGTTTTATTCTAAAATACTCATATGCTGTTTATAAGGAAAATATGCAAGAATAACTTTATTTAAAATGTTCTATTTAATTACTAATAATATTATTATTAATTACTACTATTAATTTATGTAGTAATTAACGCTATTAATTTCTGCACTCTCACCAACCTGGATGATCTTTGAAATTTTTGAAAATATTGAAAATAGGACATGGAGAGTATTTACATCCATGCGGGCATCTATATAAATACTTATCTTGTGGGGCACCCAAAAACACGTTATTTTTTTTTATAGGATTTAGCAACTTCTGTGGCAATTGATGATTTTACTTGCCAAACGGAAACAATAGAGTGAAATTTTGCCTGAGCCTTCTTTTCAGTGAGTTAAACATAAATCTAAACCGTAATGTTAAATATTATCATAACTTCGAAAGAAGACGAATATAGCGTGCAAATTAATGAATTGAAGAATGTTTTGAAAGGAGTTCCGGAATAAGGAGAAATAGTTTGTTTCAACATGCAAATCGCACTGATCAGGCTAAAAAAATGCGCGGCATCAAAAATAGAATTTTGTTTCGGTGATTATTCGCCAAATGTGGTAATCCTCGAGGTTGTTTTTTTTCCATTTTGGTGAACTTTTTAACAGTTATCTCGGATTTGCGAGGTTGGTATCGAATCTTGAACGTGTTCTTCTGTCTTAAGGATTTGTTTTTAGAATTCTAATCATTTTTATTTAAACTTTAATTTACCAATATTTTTTGCACTTTTAAAGTTTACTTTGTTTCTTTCAAATGAATACTCAATTTCATATCTAAATGCTTACAAAACGAAGAATAAGCCCTATATAGCTGGCATTGAAATTATGAAAGAAAAATTACACTATGTTTCGCACATGCCCAATTAAAATTATTTACTACAAATGCTCATTTTTCCTTGAATATTAAAAGTATGTGCTTTGAATTTTATGACTGAAAACCCTGTATATTATAAGCAAAAATCATGATTGAAAATTTTAAGATTTCGAAGAAATTCTATATATCTTCCCGAATATTCGCGCTATTTTTACGAAAATGCATGTAGATATTGCGCACAGCAAACAAAACCATTTTCGAAAGTTGCAAATCATTATCAGATGTCTGCTGGTTGAAACTAATTCATTTTCTTTGTCATGAATTTCTCGTCGACCCCCTAAATGCCTTTCTGATCGAATCTTCAATGTTAAATCTCAGTTCAATTCTATTTATTATATGGTCGAGGCTCAAGGAAAATTTATACAGCCTTTCGGGAGATATTCGAAAAAATGTGCAAATCGAAAATTTCATCATTTCATTCACATTATTTTGTCTCCCACCTTTAATTTCTTCTTTAACAAAACGGAGTAAAACAAATATCAAAATCCACTTTTGGATATATTTTGGGGTGTTATTTCTACCACCTACACATATTCTTCTATTGTGGTAATTCGAATTGAGAAATTATGTATCCTGCTCTTAAATGTTCATGATTGCATGTGGGCATAAAATTAGTACCTCTGTGTAGAGGTAGAAATGCCAAAATTTTCTTTACATGAACTCGAATTTTTTTGAATATTCATCATAGTATACCTTCAGACACATGACATTAAAGTAATCAATTAAACTGCATTCTCTTTCAGTTATAGATTGTTAAAAAGCATAATTAAATTATCTTGACAGTAGACCTAACCACATATATGTATATGTATACCAAATCTTTGAAAGCTCTATGTGTACGCCAAATATTTGAAAGTTAGAAGAAACATAATGAGTTGCAATATGCAAATATAAACTCTCAATCATATCTTATTTCTCCTCCAAATATATAAAGTTAGTTGAAATAAATAAGGCATTTTCAGAAAACGTCCTAAACACTGACGGAAACAAAATTCTTTTTTCGACCAAGAATGTTGGTGACAACTTCAATCGCATCGTAAATTTTGATTCGGATATGGACAGAAAAGATCTTCGAGTTGTTTGAATCTATTCATTTATTGTGTTGTTGTTGTTGTTTCATGTCCCCCTAGTTCAAATACTAGGCCAGGTCCATGACGCCATGTCGCTCTAACAGTACCGCAAGTCCATTTTCCCCCTCATTCCACAGCAGCCTCGCAGAGGCGCCAATACAGTCCATGACATGAGCAGGAGAAGCAGGACAGGAACAAGGGCAAGAGGAATAAGTCTTTTCTTTGTCTACGAATTTCAAGCTTTTGATATGTCCACTACGAAGTCTGGGCAATGCAGTCTATGCGGATTTTGTACCTTCGGACTGTAGAGACAGACCAGGACGATTTCCAGCATACCATTCGTGTGCGGGAGGGACTTTCCGAGTAGAATTTGCTTTAGCCCTGTGGATAGAAGATATTTCGGACGCGAAGAGTTCACCAGAAGTGTCAGAAGGAAGAGAACTTCCCTCTATTCCTTTATTGTTCGATGAAAGAATTGAAGTGGCTAGAGGATACCTCAAAATACCACTGCTTCATCATTGACTTAGATCAGCAAGTTGCAAATGATACTCCAAACAAAACGTTCAACAATAAACATGTATTTCATATTTTAACAAGGTATATTGCGCAAAATGAACTCGTAAATTAGAACATTGGAACAAAAAAATATCTGCAGATCGATACATCTCGTATCGAAAGTTACCATGTGCACAAGAATACTTGGTGAGTAGAAGAGCACTTCCAGTGAGGAGCGAAGGGCCTACAGGTACATCTGGATTACTACATAGCTGATTACTAACAAGATGCATCCAATTGATGAGATGAGGGAAATCTGAACCAGTCAAGGAGGATCATACTTCACTGACGCGATTTGACTTAAAGCCATATCACACGAGCAAAAATTTGCCAACCCAACCCTGAACTCAACCGTACGTTCAACTCAAAACTCGAAAATTGGGTGTAATCTGCCGTCTGATATGAAGTTGGGGTTGAGGAAAATACCCTGTCGATTTCTCGAGACAGAGTTGACCCAACCTTGTATCTGAACCAATCAGATGAATAGTTGACTGCTTTCGTCATAACATACAACATCATACTCAAAGATGGCGGCTCCCATGAAGTGGTGGTTCCCCAGCTCATATACAATGCCTCATATTTGTGTTCATCCTCTTTATTAATGGTTGAATCTTTTCTAATAAAATTTCGAAACTGTCCACATCCATCCTTCTGCAGTTTTCTGAATCCTGTTGTAAAAATTACAGCAAAAATTATACTACTTGCCACCGATTTAAAAAATATATCAGAATATTAAACAAAAATGCTTTTAAAAAACTTACTTCTAGGTCCAGCTCTCTCATTAGATTTTCATAACATCCAAGTGCTTTCCTTCTCAATAACCATTTCCTAGTCCAAACTTTTCTTTTCTTCTTTTCCCTTTTTTGAATAGCGTACATAATAACAGTGGCTAAAGCACCAAATGCTTTTTCTCTTTTCAAGAACACTAATGATAGTCATCCTTTAATAGCGTGTGTATAATCAAAATAAACGACAACAGCAAACAACCACGAATAAAAGGATAGAGTTATATTTCTGAAGGTCGGAATATAAAAACTGCTACCAACTCCTTACCCAACGCTGGCAACCCTAGCTCGGTCGAAATTGGGATCAGACTTGGAGATACAGTTGAGTTGGTGGTTGCGTTGACTGTATTTTTGTCCGTATGATAAGCGCTGTATACTGTGTTTCTGCTCTCTCGCTCTGCCGGAAATGGCAAAGGCACTCGTATAAATACGTTGACCAATAGCGCGCGCGCAGAACAATTGCATCTTCTTAGCATCTTGCATGAAAGAATAAAACCCCACCTGCCGCCTCATGACAAGGTGAGAGATAAAATGAAATGACAAGGAGAAAGGTTCGAGAGGCCGCCACAGAATCATCGGATATGACGATGCCAAAAATAAATCATTTCCGATCATTACCGAAAGCGAGAAAGAAGAAAGCAGCCTCCAAAAGAGAGACCACGGTAAATGGAAGTGCTGCCAAAAGAACCCAGTCCTATTACTCTTAAGAATTCGATTGTAGAGAGGCGAAAAACAAACGTTTACCTTTTGAGTGATTGACTGTACTGTCTGAAAGAAATCGTATACTTTACTGCAGGTAATCTTAAATTAATTTCAACTGTCTTAGAAATGACTGAAACAGATTGCAGAACATTGTACTGAAAATATGCTTCTGTTTTGTATTGTTTTTTATTTCTCCATATATTGAATAGCGTACATAATAACAGTGGCTAAAGCACCAAATGCTTTTTCTCTTTTCAAGAACACTAATGATAGTCATCCTTTAATAAAAGTGATGTATTTGGAATTATCGTAGTTTGAATCAAATACAGATTTTACAACATTCAAGTGGTGATAAAACATTTTCACCACATGAAAGTTTCCAGTTTAATAAAGGAAATACAGTTGAAATAATTTGTCTTCCAGAAAGAATTTTATTTATTTACTAGCCGCCTACGACGACCAGCTGGTCCTCCATTCTTAAAATAATAGTAATACTATATTTAAGGTCTTAATAATTGACCCAAAGTAACTTATATCTGTTAAGTATTAAAACTCAAAAACTCCATATCATTTTCAGTGCAAAACAAAATATTCATACTAGAAGAATTACTACTCTCTATGCATAAAAAAGTTTGTACACGCATGCATAAAAAATTAATCAAGTATAAAATATGTATACATCTGATTAATAATTAATTAATAATTACCTTTGCCGAATAAAACATGGTTAACGTCTAATTACTAATATAATAGCCCAGATCTCTCGGTAACGATCTGACGTCACAACAATAAAATTCGCGTAGCACTGCGAACGTTAAACAGCATTATTTCATTGTTAGAGAACCTAAATTTCAGTCATTTTAAATTTAAAAGAGTAATTGTGGTTCTAATTTCAAAGTTAATAGCTCTAAGATAGTGAAATAAAATTTTCTATCGATTAATATAAAATTTATCTCGCTATGATCAATAGTTTCCGAGAAATTTCAAATTATATTAATCATATATTTCAAATTAATTTCCGTTTATCAATAGAAAGTAGTAAATTACGTCAGTGGTATATCATGCGCGTGTTATAGTTTGGATCCACGATGCATCTGATTAATCGTGATGATATAATTTGATAATAATTTTTGGCAACGTTAAAATTTACACAAAGACAATTGAATTACAAGGAAAATTGTTAAACAATCTAAAATACTTCACACGTAATGTTGCTTACCAAGAGGTTTTTTGAATTGAGAAATATGTAAATAAAAAAAATATTTCCTGTCCTAAAACATATGTTTATTTTATTTGTTTTCATTCAATGTTAAACATTTCTGTCGCATATATATCTATTTAAACACGTCAAATTTAACGGGAAATCTCTCGAATGAAGAGGCAATCTCCACCCGTCATACCATGGCGGGTTATTTTTCTAGTTATTCAATAATTCTCATGTCTAAATTGAAAATCAACTATGTTTTCAAATATATCCTATAATCTGAAATATTTATTCTCAGCTAAATTGTATGTATCTAAAGATTAATTAAGTAAATCATACAGCATGACAACTATGAAAATATTCAACATATGATTGAATAATTATCATTCTCAGTGCAAAACCGAATTGCCGACATGCTACAATAATTACTACTCTCTCTGTATAAACATGCATACATCAAACATATACACAGGATCTATTATCAATCTACTATTAAACAAACATACAAACACACGTACGCTAAAAAATTTAGTATCTGTAAACTGTTAAGAAACAAATTACTAATATATATAACATGATTCTATCAAAAAAGAACCAATTATTATTTAGTTAATTTACCATTCTTAACTATCGTTCAGGCCTAAGCATTCGCCGATAGTAAGTTTTTTTTATGTTCCGCGCGAGAATGTGACGTTGATAAACAATTCTTTGACCCCTGCTACTACTCTCGCAGCCATTAATTATAAGATTCTGACAACTTTAAAAATTTACAAAAATTACATATAATTCCGTACAATAAGGAAACTGTTATAATTGGAAAGATAATTTTTTGCTCTTTAAAATGACATAATTTTTTTTCTTCATCAATTTATTCAGAAGTTATTAGCAAGAAAAGAAGAAATTTGGTTTAATTTTTAATTAATTTAAATTTGAATCAAAATTTTAAAAAAGCGGCTCCGAGGTGCACATCTTCAGCATCCAAAGTATATGTGAGACAAATTTGGTAGCTCTGCGTTCAACGGTCTGTTCTGTAGACCGCCAACATTCAAACAGAGACACAGACTTTCTCTTTTATTATTAGTAGAAATTATGTAATTCGTGTTCGAAAGGTTAGGAATAAAAAAATAGCTACTTCATTAATGCAAGGTGTTTCGAGGCAAAGCAATTAATTTGAATTTTAGAAATTGATTCAGTGAATTTTTTTGAAATTAAGCTCTAGGTAAAATTATTGTCATCTTTTGAATTTAGTCCAGTTTGAGACAAGTATTTAATATTCGGTAAATCATAAGCAGAAAGGAAATCAAGGTACCTTCACAGTAAACTAAATCGATGATTCTCATACTTATTTTCAGATCTGAATCTTATTGCAGCAATTCCCTGAAAAACATACTTTTTAAATTATTGTTTAAATAAAACATTAATTTGGAAGGAATTCATTTCAAATTACAATTTATTTGCAAATAATATTCAATAATTATTAAAATTGTTGATTAACAACGTTTACAGAAAATTAAATTAATAGTGGCTTTTTCACATACAAAAAAATCGTATATGTATTAACTTTTTTTTCACTTCTGAAATAAAAAGAGATAAAGATAACAAGAAATTAGGTTTTTTTTCAATTTCAGTATAAACAAAGATTCGTAAATTTATTTGCCAAATTAAAGTAAATCACATTTCCAGTTATTCAAAATTCTAATTTTTCTCATGCATTCAAGAGGTACGATATACGTTAAATTTAAAAACTCACAATTCCTTAAGGAAATTCAGACCATCACTTTCATCAGGAAATGGAAAAAGGTTTCTTTGTTTTAACATGCGACTTACTTACGAAACCCCTGAAGAACGAAAAAAAGAAGGGATAGAAATTCACTCCAGGAAGAAAGAATTTGCAACATGCAAATAAGGTGAGAAAAGCAACCTCCGGTGTAAAGTGCTACATTTATCACTTTCCATGGCATCTTTTTCACTTATGAGACAGAAAATAGCATTGAAAAGTAAAATCTTTCCTTTTTAATAGGAGGGGGAATGCGGGGACATTGATACACTTCTTTTTGGAAAGCTAAAAAATTATTTTACCAGCGGTAATAATTAGAACCAATATGCTATATTTATGCATTTGTTAATCTAATCTAGAACAGAACGGAGCACTATTTCTTGCCCCTGCGACTATAATCTTCTGGTTATTTAAACAGTGTGTAGGACATGAAGTGGAAGAGACATCGGAAGACGTTCCGTAACTGTCTAGCAAATAATGGCGAAGGCAAAGAGATGGAAAATTTTACAAATACACAAATATAAAAATCTGGAATAATATATAAAAAACTAATGGGAGTTACATATAAAACCATATACAAACAAAAACTCTAAAAAGGAAAGAAAAATGAGTATGAAGTGTGCCAATATCAACAAACAAGAGAGAAAAAGAAAAAAATCTAATTAAATAAAGAAGTCCACAAAAACAAACTAAAGTGCGAGTGTTAAAGCACATGTGCGTCTGTTCTGATGATTGTTCTGTTCTCCATAAAGTGGAAGTTCTTCTGTGCGGAAGCAGAGAATAGTTCAGATATGCTGTCACTTCGGCGATGAGGGCGCAAAAATTTCCCAATGTAGGCTTGCAGGAATGGATAAGGCTTGAAGTGAAAGATGATCATGGATTTATTCGAAAAAGATCTTGAAAATCATTAAGATGGTGTAGCAATTGTTGGATTTTAAGTCGGGAGCCTTCGTTGGAAGCGACGTTGCGGAACCAGATTAGCTCATGTTGCTGTGCCGGTTTAGTCATGTGTCAATCTAATATAGGATTTCAGTTGAATTTTGGTTATTAATGGCATAATAAATATTTATTACACTGTTTTCCTAAAAACGGATTTGTATCAGCCTGCCCCATACCAGGGGTAAATTGATACACACGGAAATATCGAAAATAATGATAATTAATACATGTGGGATCAAAGCAAAATTTGTTTTATCAATAAACTTTGCATTTCAAATTAATGTTTAAAAGTTTAGCAACGTAACAAACTTTAATTTTAATCAAAATTCAACATCTTTAAAAAGACTTTAAAATTCAAAAAATAATGGTTCAGAAAATAATTTATCTCTATGAATAATAAAGGAGAATAGGTGTGTTTTGGTTTAAAAATACTTTGGAGGGAGGGAATGTGTACCTCGAATCAGTTTTTAAAAAAATTAATTAATTAAATATTAAGGGAAATTTTCACGAAAATATTTGGCGGGAGGAAATGTGTACCTCGAATCAGTTTTTTAAAAAATTAATTAATTAAAAATTAAGAGAAATGCTCGCGTTATTTTTTGATGACTTACGAAAATAATATAGCAAAAATATTTTCATGCCATCTGAAAATGCAAAAAAATATCTTTTAAATGAGCAAACGTTTCAATTGTTAAAAATGTTGACGACGGTATTTTGATGAATTAAGTAATTTTAGAATTCTGCCAATCCGAAGAAAAAAAACATCGTGTGATTTGTTTGGTATGTCTCAAACAGATAACTTTTAAAATGCAGAAACCGTGGTGATAGGAATATGGGCATAAACCTTACAAGAAAATTATAGATTAACATTTTATTACTTTATTTGCATGTAGGTTAAAAGTAAAACGTTATAGAAATTCGCGAATACTCGATTGATTTATACACGTTTTCACTCAACCCATTGAATATTTACATATGTGTGGAATACCCTTAACTAGAAATGAAAATATTTTTGATATGCGAATATAAGAGGTCATTAGCCTGGTAATGAACTAATATCATTGAAAAGAAAATCGTATCAATTTTAAGAAGGGAAAACATTTTTCTTCTTAAATATACTTCAAAATATTCAAAGGATAAAATGAAAGTTACGAAACTAAGAAACAGCAGGAACAAACCAGGAAAAATAATTTAGATAAAATTTGATAAAATTTGCATTGGCACCAATTGAAAAAAAATTGATGCATAACAAGTAGGCTCAATTATTTTTAATTGGACCGTACAAGTAACAAAGGAAGTGTACTAGAAAGTAGAAGAGGAATCATTACAGTTTCTTAGATGCATAAACCTTTCATTCATCTTACCCACATGGACAATTAAGGTGAAATTTATATACGAAAAAAATGATTAAAACGAATAAATTTATTTGCAAGAAATGTAATATCATAGGAATAATAAAAGGTTCAGAAAGGCAAGAATGATTTCATGAAAAACTAAAAAACTCATTTTAAATTCATTTTAGTTATTTTGGAATTGGTAAATTCTATATTTACTTTGTGATGCAATGCCAATAATTACAGGTATGGTATTCGAAAATCTATGGTGTGACGTCGTGAGACCACGGGTAGTGTGAATCAACAGCTAGACTAGTATCAAATCTAATGATTTTTATTTTAAAGTTACTCGAAGTATCTTGGTTATTATAGATTACAAAATAAGCAATAATTAATGTGCAGTATATTATAGACGTAAGCAAAATTACAGGATGGTATTTGGGACAGCCTCTGCAGGCAGAAATAACAGTCATTCAGAGCAACGGCTCTACTTAAAATATATTGAAAGTTCAATAATTCCTCATGAGCATTCGCTCATCTCGAATAACGAGGTCTGCCCAACACGTCAGGGTTTCCGCCCAATTCGTGAGGGTTGGCTGACAATTCGGTGATGTCCACGATTGAGGTTTTCCTTTCACCAGGCGATTGACTTATGTCCAGTGAGAGTATTGGCTATTAGTGGTCTGATCTATGGATAGTCTCGTCTCAGTTCAACTGAGAACGGGCATCCATCACTCCTTCTTATTTGGGAGTTCCAAAAAGGCTTTGTGTGCCAAGTGTCACTGGATATGGAGTGAAAAAAAGCTCTTTGTGCGAAATCTCCTTTGTGGAGATTTCCGGAGGTCCAGGTGGCTACTTTGGCAAGGCCGATTTTAGCAGCTGTTCTGGAATCTTCACAATGGTAATAATTATGCGTAAATCTATGGTACGAGAATCTTGGCATATGCATGACGCCCAGTATAATCCGATTTTTCACATTAATTTCAGAACCGTGAAACCTTTATATACAAAAAAAGTATCTAGGAATAGGAAAGAGTTTCGTGATGAAATTGCTTACAGCTTCACCTACACACATAATTCGAAGTTAGCGTCCTTGTCACGGAACTGTTACAAAATACGGGGAAATACAAATTGTATTTTATAAATCATCATTGATTTTAACACATAAAATGATATCTTGACAACATTTATACAGAGAACACAACGCGTGCATCGGGCAATTTTTAGGTAGCAATTTTCAAACCTGTGACTTCATAAAATGCAGAAGAAAGGAGCACTTAGCTGCCATTAGATTCATTAATTCTGTTTGCTGAAAGAATTTTCCGTCAATTCTGGACTCTGAACGGCAAATACCACTGCACAATTATTTGCAACATGGCGTCTGACACACTCGCACAAACGTGAGTACTACGTCGTCGCTTACAGTGATGGCGCAGGAATCCCATTCACCTACCATTGAATGTTACCCAATAGGAAAAAGTTAAATGGTGTCAAGTCAGTTGAGCGTGCTGGCCATTCTACGAAAGCACAATACCCGATGGAACGCTTCTGGCACGTCTCCGGGAAGTATTCTTCAGTTCTAATGTCTCATGTGGAGGATCTCCGTTACGTTAAAACCAAGCATTCCAGAGATAGGGTAGCGGCAGTTTCTGTACAATATTGGATATTTTGTGCGGCATAAGTTCCAAATAGCATGCTCCAAATAGGGCGTTCTCACAAAATATCTAACTGATCAACACGTTATTGAATTTTCTGCTTTAAATAAACGAAAAAGAAAAATAGGTTTTTCCGTTATTGGAAAATATATATTGCGTAAGTATACGAGATAATCAAAGAGAGGATATTCTGAATTGTTTTTAAAATGAAACTTAATTATTTGCTTCAACCTTCCTATAAAGAACTGAAAGAGCTGACGGCGAAATTCAATTTTAAATGCTAATTTTCAGCAAATCTATTTCCACACATTTTTAAAGAAAGTGGAAATGCTCATTTTAAGGAATAATGCTCATGAATAATGAATATCTTCAATTTTCATAACACTTCAAAATATTCCCATAAATTAAATTGACAAACAAATAAATGAAGGATTTTAAGTTGAATGCAAAGGAATGGAAGCCATTTCATATAATTTATCTCGCTTCTTCTTCCTACTATTCTTATTTTCTGTTTATTTCTCTTCCTAAGAATTCCATTTCTTAAAGTTAATTTAAATAAATGATTTTGTTGCTACATACATATTTTCGCAGTTCTTCATCATTTCCCTCTGTTCTAAGTTGTAAAACTTTATGTTATTTAGTTTCATTACTAGTTCCTAAATAATGAAAGTAGTCTGTTTCATAGACCAAAAAAATAGTCCAATCAAATTATTTGGATTGTAGTTCACTAAATATTTTTTTTTAAATTATAAAGGCACGTTAAACTCACGACAGCATGGTAGCTTTTTATTTATTAATTTCTTTCATATCGAAAAGCAGAAAATGACTTTCATTAAAGGATCATAAATACTTTAAAACAAATAATAAATTTTAAAACTGATTAGGCAATTAAAATTTTAAAACTGATTAGGTAATTAAAATTTTAAAACTGATTAGGCAATTCCTCCCTTTTATGCGTTTTATTCAGCCGAAAAATTCTTCATAATAAAGTTTGTTCCCGCAGAAACTAACTATAGAATATATAGAAATTGTTTAAACCGTTCACAATACCGTTCAACAACAGTTTCTTATTAGATTCTGACAAAATATTTATTTTAACTAAGTATTTATTTTTGTCGACTTACTGTTTCGTCAAGCTATTCGGAAAATGTTAGCAATTTCTAGGCAATAGCTTATTTCGTATAAAGAATCCATTTAATAAAAGTAATGCATTGTATTAACTTTTTCAAACAACACAAGACGTTTACCTTCTAATACAATTTCTATTTCCAGCAGATTGTCTTATATCATTCATTCCATAAGATTGCTATTATTAAAACTAACAATCATCATTTCGCTCCAAAAAACAAACGAGCACATTAACTCTATCGAAATTGTAGAATTTCAAGATTCTTAAAGCTTTTCTCAACGTTTTAGGACACGTGTTAGAGTTTATTCACACGGAACGTTTTATTAATTTCCAATTATACTAAGTTTCTTTCTGCCGCTTATTGCCAGATAAAGCTAATTTTTTCTTTGAGAAATAAATATTTCTTCCAAATTATTTCATTTTCATAAATGACTCAGAGTATGTTTCTGCCCTAGACTTAGATTTCCAGAATATCAGCAGAGGGTAGAAATGCAAACACATTCCTCTTTTTAAAAATTATATAAGACTAAGAAATGACTCCTGTTTTTAAGGACAGAATCATATTTATACATTATCTTCGGAAAATTGTGCTTTAAGTCTTTGTTTTACACTGCATTCTTTTGGATTATTAGGTTTTTAAACAAAAAATAACTGTTTATGAAGATTTACTTTGAATATTGCTTAAAATCATTTATTAAATATATCTTAAAATATAAATAATAATTTTGTTCTATTTCCCACTAATGGATGTTCTTTAAAAAAATCAATATGTTGATTTATGATAAAATTTCAATATGATAAGGATGGATTCGGACAGGGCTTGAATGTTAACCACAGAGAGACAATTAAGAGCGTTAAGTGTAAGAGAGTTGATAGGAGTATGCATTAGGAGCGTTAAGTGTAAGAGAGTTAATAGGAGTATGCATTAGGAGCGTTAAGTGTAAGAGAGTTAATAGGA
>BGPR01000150.1:543799-592387 GCA_013235015.1 Araneus ventricosus
TTTTTTTTTTTGCTTTTCAAGACAGTTTCACATATACACATACAACCGTCAGGGAGCCGTTTAGGCTCCGAGTTCGGGGGTATGCTGTGGTGTTATGTGGTACGTTATATTGAAAAAAGTATCTTTAAAGTTTTTTACTATTTTCTTTTAATTAGTTCAGATCTGAGTGTTGGTAAAAATGAGTTATAGTTCACAGAATTCCGGACTCTTATATTGTTTACTTTTAATGTTCATATAAATTTACATTACATCTGATGTTTACTACAAATTATAATTTTGTCATTTCCTAAGCACTTCTCCAATGTGTATGATATTTTCTACTACAACTTTTGTTAGTGAATCTGTGACAATCAGATCTGAGATATTGTTGGCGGGCTAAAAGCCCGCATTAGACGGGCACAAGTCTTCTAGTTAACCATAAAAGCGGGGACATCGTTATATGATTAAAGCCTAGAAATACACCAGCTGTTGACCGGCCAGTTTATCAAAAATATCTCAAACTTTGACCAAATTTTTAATCAATAGCAACGAGGCCACCATTCATGATTCTCTGATATTTAAGAATTGACGACGAACCATAATTTTATAAAAGAAAGAAATACATATTTTATATGCATTAATGGAACATTAGTGCTATAAAAGAAATCTGAAAGTCTTTTCTATATTTCTACGATTACAATTTGTAATCTGTACCTTCACGATGAAAAATGTAGGTCATTCATCCTTGCAACCACCATTTACTTCACATCAGTGAACAAAGTACTTTAAGAAACCAAATTCAAAACTCCTATAACTTAGAGTCATTTACATGCCATATATCAGATTTCTCCGATGATTCTGCCGACATTATAACGTCCTCTATGAATATCAATCTTGTTTCTTAATGGGACAGGAACAATCTAAACCCGATATACTGATGATAATATTATTTCATAAAAGTCATTACTCAATACAGGAAGTAAAATCACAAAATTTCGACATGAAATATTTAGAATATGCCTTTCAATCATAAATGCAGGCATATTTGTTTCCAGATTTGGTTTTGGCCTTTTAGATCATATATTTTATTTACGCAAAGAAGCATTTTTTGTTGTTGGTTTTATATCGGTTTGAGTGCGTTTGTTATGTTTTTCCCATAAACTCATATTTGGAACTTGAACAGAATGATTAGAACGTGCAGTGAGTATTCTTAGAAATGTCGTTCAAGTTGTTAGAATTATTGCATTACTCTTTAAATATATGGAATTTTCAAAGCGAATGCAAAATGGCATTTTTCAAGTATTTTAGAAAGCCTTTCTTTAATTCTTATATCAAGTTTATTATTAAAATTTAAACTTATATTAAATTATCATGAGATTAGCGTTATTTTCATTACTCGTAACACTGCTGCACATAATCAATAGAGATAAAAGTTGAGCATAGCGGTACCTAAGAAATTGAACAAATTTGTGATCATTGAATTCTTTTCTTTAATACTTTCCTTCATCTTTACTGAAAAAACTCAGAAATCTCGGTAGTCGCCCAACATCTGATAGTAATTTATGTAGGACCTATTGTGCGCTTATGTCATTAAGGAGCAAAGCTATTAAGTATGTCATTCAATGAAAAAAATATTTTAGATATTCTTGAATTTTTTCTGAATTTCTGTATTGTAATTGCAGATACCTTTTCATCCTTCGATAATTAGACATAAAATATTTAAAAAATTTGGAGATGAAGAACAAAGTTTACATCTCTAATAATGAAAAACAAAAGAATGTGTGTCATTTTATCTGTAAGCACTTTACAGGACATACTGTTGGAAAATGGGTTACCAAATTTGAACAGGCATTTTGGGAAGGTGATGATGCGCACCTGTAGCAATTTTTTCGGATTTTTTTAATAAATAATTCTGAAAAAGAAATTTGTTTATAAAAATTATAAGAAATAGTGAAGCTGTTAAGTTATACATGGTTTTGTACAAAAACGTTTCTGTAGGTTATGTAGTGTAACGTCACGACCGATGGCCGCTGTTCATGGCTGAGCAAGATGGAGGCAAATGCAGACAAATTGTCGCCTTTGAGAAATTTTATTTACAGCTTAATCACATTTACGCAAATTTATAACATTCATTTTCTTGGTTATTTAAGTTAGATAAATCATAAAATAAACTGAAATATCCTCGAGGGGAGGAACTACACTCTAGTCGAGAATTTAGAAATAATTGAACGTCCGTAACAGGGCCGGGTTTGAAATAGTTCTAACTGAACTTGCTAGAGATAACTCATTAATTAACTCTCATTAACCTACACTCTGCTGGAAAAATTAAGAAGGGTTTCCAGAGTTCTACGTAACTCCCGCAAGATCAGTCCGCAAAATACAAGAGATTGCAATCCCTATCGGGAGCATTACAAGTCTGGATCCGGAAAATGATCACGACGTCGCTGGTTCCTGAACAGACAAAGTCGATGTCCTCTCCAAAAACCTGAATACATCTTTTATTACGCTTAAGGTCTGTTCGTGAGGCAATCACATTCCATTTCACAAAGCTTTAGTTCTCGGCTAGCATCCATCTTTCCGCTATTGCTATTCACACAAAGGCAATTTTTTCTCTCTCATTGTCCCGTCCCAGACACCTTGGCGACGCGGTCACTCCACGGTTTTGTTAGACTGCACCTGCAATACACGGCCGATCTCCTACCAATTCAGGCATTGTCCGTTTCTTGACATGTTGGTTCCCGTCAAACATTGTTGCCTCTGCTAAAACCTGAGATGGTTGCTTTTTTCTTAGCAATGATGCTGCAGTAGATGAAAATCCTGTTTATCTGCATTTGACACATAAGGACCCAATAAAATGATTTCACTCCTGTAAATAAATTAAGTACAAATTTAAACAATAATGCAGTATTGCCACATTTCAGAAAAGTAATTGCATTTATATTTTTCATTTCAATTATCTATTATACAAATGAGGAATAAGGTGTTGTATATGGTACCAGAACATGCTTGTTCGTACATATTATAAGTTCAACTGTAATTTGCTTGTTGCATAAGACACTGATACAGAACCTTTCAGGTTTTCGGACCCATATTTCCATAGTGCTTTAAATCACGTAACTTTAGTTGAATTTGTTCCACTTCCTCAACCCAATTAACCCTACAGGCTGAGTCGAAATGAATAACATCATTTTAAAGTTTTACTCTGCAACTGGTAGTCGCTGTATTTATTTGAAAGATACATACTTCAAGACATAATCTAATCAAGGTTTTAATGAAAACATCGTAGATGTTGAATATGTCCTCCTTTTGTAAGACGGTATATATCAAGTTTATGCAACAATTCTAGAGAAACTTCTGTATCATTTATCTGTTAATACTAGCAGCAGCATCTGTGACATGGGCTTTCACGTCAGTGGTAGAGATTAAATCTAATACAAGCTGGTTGAAAAAGAAGTCTAATATTATGGTAGACAAAGCGAAAGTTCTTAATCTCCATCAGCTGAACCACCAACCCGCCGATTCGATCTAACTGTCGTTAAGATTGTTCCTCCATATTCAACGACGATCACTGATAAGAAAGCCCGCACAGGTGCTATTGCTGGCATCGTCATTCTGAAAACGGTTTGGCAAAGAATGCATTACAGACTCGATATATGCCGTGTAATAAAATGAGAGCATATTGAACGTTTGGGATATCCGCATTCAAAACTTATATACAGGATGTCCACATTTATCGTGGTCCAATAGCTAATTTCTAAACCATTAGAGATAGGCATATAGTTTCAATTGGAAAAATGCTTTAAATGAAGGGAGGAATTATAATTTAGGTTATATGAGTCAATAAGTATATTTCTGAACAATTTACGAATTCTAACCTTTTATACGGTCCTCCGGTCCTATCAATCATATTTAGTAAAATATTATTGACACTCTAACATCTTAAACAAAAAAGTGCCTCTCTTCTGCGATTAAAACTGACCGAGTTATGAAACTTTGAATATCGCTGACTTAGACCACTTTACGCCATATCAATAGCCGTCTTGAAGACGATCCACCAATGAATGCGCACCACTTGCTCGACGAGGCCGCTGATTGGTTAAAAATCACGAAATTCAAAGCTCCATAACTACCTCAGTTTTAGTCGCAGAACAGTGGGACTTTTTTTTGTTTAAAATTTTAGAGTTTCTGAAATATTTTACTAAATATGATTGATAGGACAGGGGCACCATATAAAAAGTGAGAATTCGCAACTTTTTCCAGAAATATATTTAATGAGTCAAAAAACATAAAATATAATTTTCCCCTTTATTTAAAGCATTTTTCCAATTGGAACTATATGTCTATCTCTAACGGTTTAGAAATTAGCTATTGTACCAAGATAAGTGTGGACACCTGTATAACAGTATGCATCTTTCAAATAAATATAAAAAATGAATGTTACACAGTGAATCTCTGAAATCAGAGCAGTCATTTTGACTCTTCTTGCATTTTATATTTCATGTAGGAGTTTCCTGTTCTGCTTCCCTAATATAAAAAAAGCTTCGAAATGAAAAAAAAATATTTTGCTTCTTCATTGATTAAATATTTGAGAATAAGAAATATCAATACATGAAATAAGTTATTATTCTACAATTATGTGATGATAATACTTTTTGTATAATAATGTCTGTTTTTAAAATTTTCAAGAAGCCCATAAAATGCATCTAACTTTTTATCAAATTTTAAATTTATCTAAAAGGCATTTCTAGACATTAAAAATCATTTGTAAAACGAGATTATTTATAAGACTTATTATATTTTAAATCATTCTTTTCTTCTTCACATTTATGATGTTTTAACTTATGAGTTTTGTCCCACATATACATTTCTAACCTTTATACGAAAGAACATTATAATTCAAGAAAAAGCAATAAGCATTACTTGCTGACTTTCGAACATATACGAGTATTAAATACGTAAATGCCGAAATAAATTTATTGTTATCATAAAGAATGCATTAACTATAATATTAATTCATGCATTTTATGTCAAAGATTTCCGAGAGTAATTAGCGAAATGTAACATCAATTTCAATTACAAACAATCATCTAATGTACTTTAAATAGAAACCGAATCAATTGTTTAACATTAGAAAAAATAAAACTTCGCATAATGGGTAAATTATAGAGAGCAATCCTTTTCAAACAAATGAATTCACTGTACACTTCAACATCAACCAAAATCAATTTGCATTCATGGGAGATGAAGGATTGAAGGCTTCTCTCAAATTGCTATTTAAAAATGCTTTCGCCGTCTTTAAAAGGGGTCATGCATAATTAATGTCCATATTGTTGATTCGGAACATGGAAGCCATAAAATATTCCTTTCAGGGGCGTCACGTTTTTCACATTTGACTTATTGTTTTACTAAAACTTTCTGATCAGTTGATCGTCTGATTAAGGTTACACAAAGGTGAGATTGCAAGAGATTACGTTTCTCTGAAGGAAACTTGAAAAATTTCCAATTTCTAATTTTTTAAATTAAACATTTAAAAATTTGGAAAACGAAGAGCGAGATGGCATACTAATTTTAGATATTTGACCACAACCGATTTTAACTTTCTGACATTTAACCGAATTTATGTCTGGTTGATTAAATTTGTTTCTCGTGTTCTAATAAAGTTCTTATCCATAAAAAAATATATAGCTTTCATTCTCTAAGTAGAAAACGAGGAAAAGTATAACTTCTTTTTTAGGAATAATATTCATTTATGGATTAAAAATTCGTCTATAATTTTCATTGGAAAATGCAGCATTCGTTTCGATGCAGCAGAAAATACAACTTCGTAGAATGGAATATATTTTAGTTTTAAAATGGTTTACAAACTTAAATATTCTTAGCTAAAGAGCGAAGTGTTTCTGTTACAGCAAAGTTTTATAAAGCTTATTTTAGTTTATTTATATTAACATTGGGTTTCGAAGTAGCACAAGGATTTCTTTGGGATGGATCTCTTAATTTTCTACAGTGGTTATATGGCGAGGATGACACCTGACAGGACATCCCCCTTTACAAACTTCCGCACCACACCAACTGGAGAATATTTTACTCTCGACAGACTAAAAGAGCAGCAGGCCCATATACACGGTGGATCTCCCGTGGAATCGACCTCTCCTGTCAAGAAAACTCTATGAGAATAATTCTAACCATGCTGTATCTCTTAGCATACTACGAAAAATAAAATTACAGCATTCTGCATAACTTAATTATCAATTCTTTTTATGAATTTGACAGTCAAAGTTTAAAACATTCTAATAGAATACAGTGAAACCACTCTTTAGCGGCCACCCTGCGTTACAGGGAAATTTGATGCTCAGAGATGTAGCAGTCCTAAAGGGGCTTCATGTCTGTAAGTATAAAATAGGAATTTAAACAAGCTCTAACCATTATACCAGCATATAAACCTCTCTACAGCGGCCACCCTCCGTTCCAGGGAAATTTGATGCGCAGAGGTGTAGCAGTCCTAAATGGGCTTCATATCTGAAAGTATAAAATAGGAATTTAAACAAGCTCTAAACATTATACCAGAATACAGTGAAACCTCTCTACAGTGGCCACCTTCCGTTCCAGGGAAATTAATGTTCAGAGGTGTAGCAGTCCTAAAGTAGCTTCATGTCTGAAAGAATAAAATAGGAATTTAAACAAGTTCTACGAAATTAAACAAACTTATTCCCCATAACACAGTTTTAGTAATCATTTGAAAAAAGTTCTTGGAAAATTTCTAATTCCTTTGACACACGAAATTCAGTTTTCTCGGAGCTAAATTCCTTGCATTTTCCTTCTTTTTCTAATTGAAAAATAAATACCCAGTCGCTTTGCCGTTAGTTTTTGATGAATCGTCATCATTATCATCTATATTTGATAAAGTCTTTTAAGTTGCAAGTTTCATTTGCTGATGGTCACAACCCATATCAGCAGCTTTTTTATTTGAGTCCCAATCAACATATGAAAGGCACGAATTAACTCTTGAATATGCAACAGTTATAATGCGAAGGAGAATGGTAATTGTTGCACGGAAATGTGTTTTTTTCATTTTCAATTGAATAGTTTTGATTTATTGAAAGCATGGACAGAAAGATATTTTTCAAGTTTACAGATTGTGTACTGTTTTCCCTAAGGTATAAAGGCTGTTCTTATGGTTACGAGCAACAGATTCACGATGAGCATTAGATTCCGTTCTTCAAGAGGCTGTGTGACTTTGCGCTTATTTTGTGATATTGAATTAACATCATTTTAGAGACAATCATATGACAAGCCATCCCGGGTAATGCTTGCCACAAGATGAAAAGGACATAAGGTCAGCAGGAACACGAGTGCATTTTTACTGGTTTTTTTTATGTAGCTAGAAGAATCATCATTCGATGAATTGCGAGTCAAATATTTGATTTTGACAAATGTAATCTGCATCAAGAATTGAATGGAATTCAGATCCAAGGTATCTTTTCGGTTACCAAATGGCATTCTTTTAGGGGGACAAAGTGACCCATGCGTAAAATTCCAAAATTCAGTATCCTACACTGTGTTTAATTAACCCTTTAACCGCTGGTGTTGCGTTGACACAACGGTCAAAATAAACGCCTATAAAAAAATTAACTACCCAATAATTTTAAATTAATACCAGTTTTTGAGTAGGGAGATTATTTCTGTAAAAAATATTTGCCTTTAACGGTGATTTTATTTTTAAAATTGAGTTCCGTACTTGATGCATTTTTGATCAAAACGTTTGACTTGGTCTTTTCGGAGAAAAATGCTACAAAATAAGCAAGAGTGTTAGAGGTGATCTATTGTTAGTCAAGGTCACTGCATGTCACAACATGCCATGAATCAGTTGTTTGTGGTTTTGTGGAGGGGGAAGTTAAAACACCTGTTGCGTTCGCGCAACGTCAGCGGAAAACGGGTATTTCAGTCCCTTACTCGCGAAGATAGATGCTGCTGTAATTTTCTCATTCTGACTGTACGAAATGCCTAGAAAGAGATATCTTACGCTCGAAGAAGCTATTCAAAGACTTTTTGAAGATGATACAGATGGTGATGAACAGACTGACATCGATATTGTTGTTTTATCGCCAGAAACTGTAGAAGCGAGTGATGAAGAAGAACGAAATGATAATATTTTGAATCATGACAATGATGATTTCCCATGCGATACTGCAGGTGAAATTGAAGTGCACTCAAAAAAAAGTTTGAGTCCTCTGAAAGGAGTTGTAGTCATGCGAAAAAATGTAAAAAGTCAAAAACTGAACACTTGAAGTTGAAAACTGAACACACCACTAAATATGCCTCAGCCGAAAAATGAAGAAAAAGACAGGATAGAAATTGTAAAAAACAAAATAAAGTGTAAAACTTGAGGAGATTTTTTTTATCTTTTCTTCGGTTCTGATGTTTTCCACTTCTTGTCGAACAGACAAACTTGTATGCCAGGCAAAAAAATCGCACTGATTTTCTGGCATGCGAAGCTTACATGAGACGATTTATTGAAATATTGCTGCATACGGGATTTCATTCTTTATCTCAGGAACAAATATACTGGTCTCTAAGAATATTTCTGTTCCTATTGTACGGGATTCGATGTCACGTTTGCAATGCAGGAACATGGAACAGAATTTGCAATTGACTGACAACAGTCAAATCAATAATAGCGATAAGTTATATAAGGTGAGGCCGTATCTAAACTTGCTAAATAGAAAGTTTCAACAATTTGGTATATTTTCGCATGATTTGAGTATTAATCAGGAAAAGATTCCTTATCGAGGTAAACATTCTACATTCTGTAGTGAAGCCTTTCACGTGTGAAACTAATTTTGCAAATAAGAAGACATTTGTAAAAAAAATTGCGAAAATTTAAAAATAAATTAATTATCTGTAAAGTGATTTGTAGCTTTCTGAAATATAACAAAGAAAGCTTTTCCCCAGGGTTCAACTCTAAGAAAATTTCTGACAATTTGAATTCAGCTCATTTAAAATCTGTACCATTATTCCGCTGACGTTTCGTGAACACAACAGTTGATTTTTCAAAATTTTTCTCATTTTTACTCTAAATAATTGCTATATATGTTCAAATTAATAACTGAAATTAAAATGTAAAGAAAAAAAATTTTCCCTCGTAGTTTTGGCGGCTAAAAGGTTATTGGAGAAATGAAGCTTATTTGGGTGGAAATAAATGCATGTTTGCCTACGGAAAGTTATCTCTTTTTTATTTTCTATATTCCTACCACTCTAAACAAAAAGGAGAAATAACTAAATATTGAATACATAAGCTGCTACTGAATAACAGAATTGTTTCCACTTAAGAAGGGAATTAACTTTGAAGAACTTCTGCAAACATAAATGACCCAAATGAGATAAGAATTTTAAAAAAACTAGGCAGGCACATTTTAGCTAATTATTGCGGGACATAAAGTTTAGAAACCGTAAAGGATCTGTACGTTATTTTCACAAATAAAATATCCCCATTAAAATTCTTGTACATGGAAGAAGTGGTTAAGGGGGAAAAAACTTAATTATGTTAAACTTCAGGAAAGAAAAAGAATCTAGGATTTAATAGCCTTAACTTCCGCGTCGAACCATAACGAAAGTTGATGAAAAATAATAAGCCTTCTGGTAAATCTAATGTTCATTAAAAGCAAGTAATTTTTCAGGATATTAAGAATATTATTTTGAATGAGGCTGAAGCCTTTTAAGTCCTGAAAGAAACAAACCAGAGGAAGCAAATTCTTATCGTAGCTATAAAGATGCTTAAAAGATATAAAATATAGCAACGAAATGTATGCAAATCGAAATTAGAGCTCAAAATTTTGTAGAAATAATCTTGCAGTTTTTAATTTTCGCGGTGCGAGAGCAATAACGGATTTTTAAAAATTAAATAGCAGTTTATGAGAATGAGAATGTTTTAATCTGAATCATAAAAGGTTGAAATTTTGATAAAATATAAGAAATCAAAAAGGAAAATTCTGCATGAAAACTTAATGATTATTTCATTTAAGACCAATAAAAATTGCGTCTAAAGAGTGTTTAACATGTTGGTTAATCATACACAGTCAGTTGCTTTCTTTCAATGAAGGTTAAGTATCTGTTTTTAAAATTAAATGAAATAAATTATGTTATAGGTAGTGAGTTTTCTCGACTTATTGCATTAGTAATTAACGTTTAATATTAATGCATTATGTTGCCTGATTTTGTTTTAAAGTTAAATATTGGTTAATACATTTCATAAAAAATTATACAATTTATAATATGATTCAAACTTTACGTTAGACGACATTGCATAAGAATAAAATTTATATTTGAACCGGTAAAAATATAAAAACAGACTGAAATTTAATCGTGTTTTAAAAACATACTATATTTGCAAAAAAATTGGAAGGGCATAGAGACTGTTCTATTAATAATAAATTTTACTTAAGACGGACATAATTTAATAAAATGAAAAAAATTCAAAGAAAAATACTGATTATTAAAAATGCATCATTAATGTTTATGGTTACGAATAGATGACATGCGTTGTGATAGAAATTTTGCTAAAGCTGTTCAAAACAGATTGAAATGAAAGATGTAAATCAAATCTGCTCTCTGTAATTTATTTCTCGTCCGTGGATATAAATTAAGTTAAAATGCATATTGAATTGTAGCAAAACATCCTAACCACAAATGAAACTTATATTCTTTATACTCCTAAATGTGTTAGTGGGAACGCCAATTAAATCCTAAATTCCGAGACACTACTAACGCAAGAAAAAAGAACTATGATTTGATTGAATACATTTGCCTATTATTCGATGAATGAGTCGTCAAATATTGAAAATGGCAAAAATAAATCATCCCCAATTTATATCGAAAGCAGGAATGGAGTAAGAAGCTTCCAAAAAAAGAAAATATGGCCACGAAAAATGGAAGCTTCATCTGAAAAAGTTTAGTCTGGTTAACCACGGAGATTCGATATTAGAGAGAAGAAAAAACAAACTTAGCCTTTCGACTTTTTACATTTCTGAGAGGAATTTTATATTTCCAGGAAGATTATCGTAGATTAGTTTAAACTGCTATCAAAATGACTCAGAAGGTTGTTGAATAATGTAGAATATTTGTAGGGAGGATTTATTTCTACGCTGCATTTAGTTTTTTCGCTCCAAGCATCTAAAGCAATTGTATATACTAATAGTTGATTTAAAACAAATATTAGTTTTAAATGAAAATAAAATGATAGTTTTCCTTACAGTTTAATAAATGGAATATAGTAGACATATTTTGTTAATATAAACATAATTTTATTTATTTTTTAGTAATTCGTGGTTCTACATGTTGAAAACAAAAGTTAACGCACAAGGGAGTTTTCCCCGATCTGCCGAAGCGCAGGGTATAAGTGATAAACGATCGCTGCGATAGCTCGGATACTGAAGTCAGAGTACTAACGGCCATCACTGGCCAAGTCCTGGCTCCTCCCAAAGATGGCATGTATTGTTACCGGTGGAGGGTAACTAAACCCTCACCATTATACCGCAAAGAGAAGCGAGAACACGCTTATTTATCCAAAGGCTTCTCATCAACGTACTTGTGACGACCCCGGGGGAGAATACAGAAATTCCTTCTAACAGAACCTTAATTTAATGTGAATTTTTTATAATATAATGTCATATTATAATAATTAATTATTTATCAATTCATTCTTATATAAAAAATAAAATTCTGTTATAAATCATAAGCCCAAATATCATCAAAACACAATAATATCAAGCGTTTATTTTAGCTGCATTCACATCATGAAGCAGAAAAATCAACGATTAAACTGAAAAGAAGGCTATAGTTGCTAGATATCAATTCTATTTCTGGTTGTTATCTCGAATTCAAAATGATATTTATTCACGTTCATGGGCAATTTTATATGCGCTGAATATGCCCATCGGTTTCTTATTAATTCTAGAACAGCAGGAAAGATAAAATTCATTGAGTTGCAAGAGTAACTTTTTTTTCTTTTCTTTAAAAAATTTAAATTATTGCACTTTTAAATTACGTGACAAGAAAATTGAACGGCTATCAGTTTGTCAAGCGCAATACCTAACTTTCAAATTAGCAAAAATAACCAAAAGAATTTTTAACATTTTAAACGTTTAATCTCCAAAATATATCCTTAGATGTATTTGAAACAGCATTAAAATATTTCATATAAAAAATTAATATTTATAATGAAAATATCTTCTTCTAGGTTAAACATTCTTTTTTGTGATTTTTTTCTCCTGATGTTCCAAATTATGCAAATGTGTAGCACATAATTATGAAAAACAGTATGAAAGCCATCTAAAACTTTAAATTTAAGCAAAGGACTGATATAACCAAAAATAGCAGGTGTTCAGCACTTTTTTTCCCTGTTGGTTGCAATAAAATTATTGAGCTCTAACACCCAGAATTCTCTATACATTTCGTGGACTTAAAGTTTATGGCAGTTTATAGACAATATTTCACCTCGATTATGAATTGTTCGGTCCATCGCCGATTAACATAATGCTGGTTCATATCAGAAACCAAATGAATGAAGAAACACTTCTTTTTATGCATTATAACTTCATTATGAATTTATTCTTCAGATGGTTAAACATAAAGCTCAAAATATCAGCTTTGAATTTTAAACCAATAATCATTTTGCAGTTAATTAGGTCAAAGTTTGGTTAAAGTTCATTTCATATTATGCTACTTATTTACAAATTTTTGAATGAATGGATGAGGATAATAATGGGACTTTCGATGAGAGAACTGCGAATCATCTTTTGCCCTTTTCGCAGATTTTTGCATGTTTGAAAAACTTACTGAAAGAATACGAATTTGCTGACAAAACGATAAAATTGTTCACTACGATTCGTTACATCCTTTGAAATATAAAACAGTTAGGTGCTTGCGGAGGGAATTCAGACATTTTGAAAGAAAAAAAATTGTATTGAATTCTCAGATGAAATCGAATCAACTAAGCAAGAAACGGACTGGAATTTTTTAAAAACGCTAAGAGACACACTTTTAAAGACTTTTTTATTTACTCTGAAGCATATATCAATGACAGGTATTTCCTTATTGAGTATTTCAGGTGGATAAGGATAAGAAAAAAGCACTAACAATAAAGGAATAAGAAAGTGGAAAGAATTTACCTCAAAAATAGTAGGGTAGACCGGGCCTAGTTGGCCATAGGGGCGCGTTGGGCCAGTCGCGATATTTTAAATACTTTTTGGTATTTAACGCTGTCATTCCAGACAAGTTTGTATTATCCTGCCTTTCTTCTTCCATATCAGCGTTATTAAAGAAGTAGCGTTCATGAATGAACCAGCCAGAATATTCTAATTTTTGCTAAGCTGAGTAAATTTCCTCACTTATGAACAATCGTCTTCTTTATTTGCTTATAAATCATAATTTCCATTTTTACAAATATAAATCAGAAATATAATTCTTCATTGTTACTTTAGGGCTTGATTCTTTATCGAAATGCTTTCAAAATAAATCCCTACACTCATGAGAAACAAAAATGGCGATATGGGGCTAGTTGAGCCATTTTGCATGGGGTACGTTGGCCCGTGTTGCTACACAGGGTTTATCAGGGTATGCATTATCGAAATATCTCTGAATATGTGGGATGGAATTGCACCCGATTTATTATGAAACATACTTGTTATAAAAAACCATGCGGACTCAATTTTGATTATAATTACACAATACTCTTTGACGATGATCTTAAAATCTGTATCTCAGTTTATATTGAATAGAAATGCACAAAAGTTGCATATAATATACATAATATGGATAACAACACAACTAAGTTACTTAAATTAATAAAATATAATAATATAGAAGAATGTTTTTTGATATTCGCTTCATGTTAGTAGTGACTCAACTTACCCCGCAGTCGGGCAGGTTGGGCCAAGCGACTTGGTGTCAGTTTGAGGTTTTAAATTAATACTGATAGTTAATATATTCTAGTTTTACTATAGCTAATTATTTCTGAAGTTTCACTAATAGTGTCAGCTTAAAAAAATTTTAAAAATTTTGAATTCCCTTTCTAAGAAAATTCTTAGAAGAATAAACGGCCCAACTAGCCCCGGTCTACCTACTATATATGAAAATAAGACAAAAGCATTGTATGAAAAAATAAAATAGTGCCTTCTCTTTACCTATCAAAAGATATATTGATAACAGTTTTATATAAATCCAAAGAAGTCCAAAAATAATTGTAAGGAAGAATCGTCAGAGATCTTTTCCCGACATATCTGTTTAAGGTACTTAGAGTTTGAGAGATAATAAAGGAAAAATTCAATTTATATATATATATGAAATATTACCAAAATATTTCTAATTCGCCTTTCGATGCTTTACATAACAAAGAATGTAATAATCTGTTGTATTTTCGATTTACAGATGCTGTATTTATACGATATATTTATACCGCGAATTCTTTCCATATTTAAGTACTTATATATATGCTGACTGATAGTGTTAATGATATATTTCATTTTCAATGTTCAGCAAAAAATTTGTAGGGGAGACCGGGGCAAGTTTACACAATACTTCACATACCATTATGGCTTATATTTCACACACCATTGGTCGGGGGCGCCACATGTCGTTTCAGAAGAAGTGTCTCGGCCTCCATTAATACCCACGGAAGTTTGGAGTCAATCTTAAAAGTGGATCGTGAAGTGGACAACTTTATCTGATTTTTTACCAATTTAGTAAATTTTTACCATTACTTATTGGCTTTAATAGAGCTCGTACTATTTGAATATTTTAACTTATTATGGATTATCCTCTTAGTTTGTTCTTTTGTGGTTATTTTAAGGTAGTCAGTTGATTATTTTTATTATGAATAAAGTTTATATGCTGATTTATAGCAAAAAAATAGCGATAGGGCAAGTTTACACACAGTGCATGGGGCAGGTTTGCACAGTGTGTAAACTTGCCCCGTCGCCGTTTTTTGTTATAATTGGCACAAGTGGCACTTGCATTGCAAAGTCATTCCCAACATCTGAAGAGGTGAGGCCATTTCAAAAAGCAGGACCAAGGAAAAGAAATAGCAGAGGCAGGAAAAGAAAGCAAACAACAATTCTTACAGATACACCTGTAAAAACTGCTTTACAAATATAGAAGGAGAAATCAATAAAGAGGAAATTAGCATCATACTATGTCTCAATCAGAGGTCTCCACTAAAACACGTTATAATAATGAAAAAAACAGCGTGGATAAAAAAATTTAAAAATAAGAAAAACCTTGTTCTGAAAGAAAATTTTGGAAATTTTGAGCGTAAAAAGAAACAAAAACAAACCAAGAACACTTTTGATTCTGATAACGATGGAAATTGTCTGTATATTTACTATTTAAATCCATACGAAGAATCAACATCTGGCGAACAGTGGGTACAATGCAACGAATGTAACAGGTCAGCTCATGAGGACTGTATTACCAATGGCAATTCAAAATATTTTGTTTGTATAAATTGTGAGAGTGATTTTGAAAACTATTAGGATTCATCGTAATTGTTTATAATATATTATGTATTTTTTGAAATAAACTAGCTTTCTTTGTATTTAAATCATTGTATTTTATTCACTGTAAGCATTCTATTTAATCATTTTTGATGGTGTGTAAACGTGCCCTGGTCATGGGGCAAGTTTACACAGGTGACATCATGTTAAAGAAAATGGTATAATTACAAAAATATAATAATTTAAAGTATTTAAAAATATACACTACATGCCTTAAAATCTAATTAATTAATTCGTGATGAAAATGACAGAAATACTTTAAGGCCTTGAAGCAGAAAAATAAAAGTTTAAAAAGTGTGTAAACCTGCCCCGGTCTCCCCTATCTTCAACATTTTTATTCCTTACCATATTGTTGAATTTGTGTACAGTGTAAACATTAAAATTTGCATATTAATTAAAAACATTCATTCTAATTTAATCTAATCTCATTTAATAGATTCTATAAATTCTTTAGTTCTTTTTAAAAGCTTATAAACTTCATTGTCCTTTTTTCGACTAATTACATTTCAGTTGATGATATCTTCCAAGTGAAATGCCTTTTTGAACAACAGAAAAAAAATCTCAAATTAAAAAGGCAAACTAAAGAATTATGTTCTATGAGAAATATAAATTTTTATAAGAATGATTCTTCGTAATTAAGTTTGCGGAGAAAATTGCGTAGTAATTCATAAACGACTGGAATTTTTAAGAGAAAATAGATGAAAAGAACAGTTGCTTTAATTAAAGCAGTTCGATTCAAAGATTTTTTATATGAACCTCTTAAAGGAAAATATTACCAAGAGATTAATTACAAAGTTGTTGGTATATGAGAAATACTGTGAAATATTGTGTGTGTTTTGTTTCAATATTCTTTTTTCTTCTCTCAGGACTGTTTTTCTGTTTGTTGTTTCAGTCAGTGTTAATAAGAATTCAATCATTTAATAAACACTATTAGCTAACTTGATTAACTATATTTCAGTCTTTGCTTTTCTGACTTCTGTCGAATAAGTTTTTATTGAAGTAAATTAGGAGAAATTCTTAAGAGATTATTAAAAGAAAAGAATGTTTTCAACATCAAAGTTGTAATGTATTACTTGTTTTGAAACAGGATTCTTGGGAATATTTTTGAGAGTCCTCTATTCGAAGTAATAAATTAGATTAAGGAAATAGATTAATTCAAAGAGAAAATCCATTTAGTGCAAAGAATTGGACGTTTCTTTATAATTGGAATGCTACAATAATGGAATATACAGTTAGCAAGAAAAGACTTATTAAGTGTAGTTTCAAAAAGAATTCTCAAAAGTTATTATGATTTGTACTATGTAATGGAGTCTTTACTTCTTCATCTAAAGGTTTCAAGTTTGCTTTTGGTAATATCTTGGCGAAACAGATTCCATATTTGGCGATGTATCGCAAAGGACATCATGCAAGCCGTAGTAAAGTAAATTTCCGATAAGGTCACGATGCACAGTGATCGATATAAATCCAGCTGGACAAAAATACTTTGGTTAGTGAAACACAGGTATAAGTTTTTATATGGTCTTTATATTGACAGTAAGTAAGAACCTAACTAAAAAATGCAGTCAATCACTAAGATCTCCATCAGAGCTATCTTTTTCTGAAGAACTGTATTCTATAGTTCGATTGTTTTTCAATAGGAAGGCAGCTTCTTCTGGTAACCTAGTTTCGTGGTTCTTAGATTTATTTCTGAGCTTCGGGATTACAGGGTTAACAACATATGTATTACGTCTTCCAAAGTCTTTTGCCTAGAAAATTGTCTTGAGAATTGTTCTCGAAATTTTTTAAAATTTTATTTCGAGCCTTTTGTGCTTCTTCGGAAAGCTGGACTATATGTGGAATGGCGTGTTTAACTATTTGCCGTCCATGAATTAATAATTTATGGACACTGGCAGGCATATAATACCAGTTGAATATAATACCAGGCATATAATACCAGAATTGAACAGACATATAGTTTTTCAGTATAAAAGGTATATTTTTCAAATACGTTTTCATCAATTTCTTGCTCACTAGAAATTACTTCCAAAATTATTGATAAAAGCTTTATAAGTTTAGTGTCTAAACCCGTTATCAGATGATAAGGTTGTGTTAGCAAAACATTTGCGAGCGGTATTTCCGTCATTGGTTGTTCCTGAAATTTGTTATTGTATATTTACGAAAACCCCCATTTCTTTTCTAAATCTGTCTTGAATAACTTTTTTGCGCTTTTCTACTTTTTCCTTGTCTTTTTTTCTTGCTTCCCATTTTCACTTCAAGGTTATATGAAAAATAAAGGATACACTCGAAACACTCTATCCTAGAATGTAAACCTGACAATCGAAATTTGAATTTCGAAGAATCTATAGTTTTTTCATCATGTTCTTCAAGTATATTCATTTCTCTTAGAAAGCTCCACAAATGTAACCTTTTTTAAGAGATTGTTCACTCAGAATACAACAAATTTTCCCATCCACCATAGTCATTGCCAATGACTGTTCTACCAAAAGTTCTTCATCATAGATTTTAACTTTTGAAGGGAGAAGGTTTTTAATTTGAGATTCTATTTTGTTTATTTCTCCAGTAAAAAGTGCCACAGTCTCTTTTTTAAAAATAACTTTTATTGGTCTGCAATATCTCGTTGACGATGGTGGAGGATTTTTCCATAGGTAACTTTCTTGATTTTTTTAAATGAAGTGGTACTAGTTATATAATAAATATTGACGAATAATCCTGACTACCTTCAATATTTTCAAATTTTGGTATATAGATGCTTTGACCTGACGCTTCATCAAATCCCTATTTAAAAATTATATTTAAAGAAGAAGTATCTGCCGTTAAAAATTCAGCAAATTGTTCGTATACACTTTGAAAAAGTCGGAAAACTGTATGATTTATAAGTGATTGAAGATTTATTTCAGCAGACACGTATGTGATATTTATATCATCTGGATAGCATTTTTTTCTTGGATTCTGTGATTTCGTCATAGAATGGATATATATATATATATTAGCATTTTCCTTTTTGCTATTTTGTGAGTCTCAATATAACCTCTTGTAAATTTCGTATTATCAAAGTATGCCAAAGCTTGGTAATGAGTAAGTTTGATCACTTGAACCGTTTCTGGACATTTAAAAGCATTTTTAATTTTAGTAGTTCTTTATGGGGACAAATTTGTTTCCTTTACGATTTCTGCAGCATCTCGTTTTCCTACTGAATGAAGACTAATTTGAGAGGCAAAAACTAATTGTTTTGGACTAGCATCTTGAATTTATAGATGCAAATTTCTGTTTTTACTTTATTTCATACGAAGCATACAAAGAGAAAGTATTGCAATCGTCAAAAAATTCGAACTCGAGATTTTGATGAGCAACAGACGACTCAACTTCCATAAGCACTTTCTTCGGTCGAAAAACAAGACAAACCAAATGTAGGAAGAATGAAAAATTATTTGGATCTTTGCCAAAGGCGTTTTGCGAGGCAGAAGATGAGAAAAATTTAAGTTAGAAAGGATTGCGGAATCGATTATATGTAATAGCCATTAGCAAAAAAAAGAAACAATGTCATAATTGAGAAAAATATAATAAATGCGTGAGAAATTGACAGAAAAGCTTCGCTAAAATATTTAACAATGCTTCTTTTTTGAGTATGATATAATGATAAATTTTAATTTTTACAATGTTAGAATTAAATGCTTGAGTTGAATATTCTAATTGCAAAACAATTAAAATAAGAAATTTTTAAGCCACTTGATTGTTTTCGCTTTATATAGTTAATGAGGTAATAAATCTGTTTAAATAATTTAAATGTGTTAATTGAAATAAGAACATAACTAATATGTAATGTGTAGTATTTTTAGTCATTTTTTCTTGCAAAAAATGAATGTTTTGATAATGGCATACAATTATTTTTCGTGTAAGGAAGGATAATTTGAAATCATATATTTATCTATCGAGTTAATTTCAAATAATCTATTTATATTCGATGTAGTTAAACAATTATTGTATTTATTCAATATGAAAATTTCTTTTTAAGAACATTATATGTTATTTAAAATTTATTTTTAAGAAAATACTTCCTTTAATTATCATATTTCAAATTTAACTCAGTTGATCTTAATTAAATATAACATATTATTAATATTTTTCGTCAATAGTTGGAAAAATACTTTCATTTAAAATATCTTCAAATTGTAATTACAAATTGCTCTTTTCCAGCAATGAAAAATCATAAAAAAAAATTCTATCAAATGGTAGAAGAGTTGTGTATTATCCAGTAAGCTCCTAATCGTCAATAAAAACACTCAGGGTAAAATATATGAACGAAATATAAATGGAGAAGACCTATATTGTTTGCATTCGGAAATGCAACAGAAAATATTCTTTTAAATCCTCAATATGTAAATTATCTAAACAAGACATGGTGATTGTTAAGGCGCAAACAATCTATCTATTTAAAATATGTTGCAAAAATCATGAAGTGTAAAAGAATAAAATCCGTTACATGTCGGTAAAATTTTGTTAATACAAAATGTTCAGATCAAAGAATTTAGTATAAAATGTTCAAATGAAAAATCCTGATTTATTCTAATGCAGCAAACTGTAAAAAAATTCAGTCTTAATGTTTTTTAAAAGTAATGATAGGTTATTGCATGAAAATTATGGTTAGCTGATTCAAAATAAAATAAAGATAAAGATTTCACAATATTCAAAATTGATTTATTATCTTCTATTTTTTAGAAGTTCATTAAAATTATGAAATTACATAAGTTAATAATTATTTTTTTCCTTTTTTGCTTTCAAAACATTTTTATACCAATGGAATTGTCCAATATAATTTTATTTATTATTTACCAGAATTCAGGCAATAATTTGATGGAAACATAATTAACTGGTCAATTAAAATCTTTGAAATACATACTGAACCAAAATATTTAAATTACTTTAGATGAGACGTGGAATAGCTGACCTCTATGGAATCATGAAAATATTATACAAATGTGTCTTATGTGATTATACAATGTCTTGACAAAATTAATTTTCTTTATTTATTTTCAAAGAAAACTCTTTTTAATTTTCTTCTCTATAATTGTTGCTAATTTATTAATTAGCAACTTCAGCAACCGAACAACCTCTTCCTCCAGCGATGAGGGAAATTAAATCCAACCAAACTTCAACTTTCCTTCATGCGTCTTCATCACTCCATCCTTTCCTTTGGAGATGGAAAGTCCCGTTTCACCAGTTCAACATTCAACTTCGCCTCCTCTTCAGCCCATCATCCCCTAATGAATTCAGAACAGCTTTTTCGTTCTTTCAGGACTTTCTTCCAAGATCCTCCGTGTTTCTCCTTCAAATAGAGTTCCATCAGCCAACTCCTCTTCAAAATCAAACTTTTAAAATACTGTGCGGCCCATCTCTCTGTTCTTGTGTACATTTTTATGTTATTTTTATTACTGTATTAATTTGTTTTTCATCTTTTTCCTTTCATTTTCTGTTTTTTTTAATGTATTTTTTTTCTCCTTCGTATAGTCTTTCTGTTGCATTTTTGTTTTTATTATTTTCTAGCTATTTCATGTATAACTGTGTAATATTGTGTTTTTCAAGGTTTTATTTTCCCGTGTTTCAAAAATATTTTTTTAATGTATAGCACAATAGCAATCCTTCCTTTTGCTCCTGTAAATGTTTGTAGACTTGTTGCGTTTTTAATTAGGCAGCGGTATAGAGAAATGTCAAGTTTTAAGAGAGGTCACCCCTTCGGGTGTTGTGATTTCTCTTCCACTTCATGACCACGTCACTGCTTAAATAACCATATGGTTATAGTTGCAGGGGCATGGAGTGGTGTTATGTTATAATTATGATATTCAACTCCATTCGACGAATTGTTAGTTATCGTTTGTAATTCGAAGCGTAAATAAGACTTTACTAATATGCTATTTATATTTCAGAGATATGCTTGACCGTTGCAATGAAATGACTATAAAACTGACTTCTTGCCTTTTATATCTAAATTTCAATTTTTTCCTTCCATATTGTCTTTACAGTTCTGTATCACAAATGAAAGTATTTCAGTTGAAAAATTGACCATTTCATTTATTTTGTGTTCACGTCATCGGTTAATTCCTTAGTTATTTTATGTTGTTTTTGTGTTTTATGTTTACATAGTTTCCATTAATTTTTAAATACAAAGTGCTTAAAATAATTGTAATTGTACCCATACCCAATTACCCTTGTAAAATTGATATTTTCCGATAGCTATCTAGGAAATACGCAAGACCTTTGATATTGGAATAGAAGGCGCGCCCGCTGGAAGGTTAGTAAAAAAACTACTTCAGATTTTATTTTTCCAATCGAATTCGATTTTAGAATTTATAATTTCGCTCAAATAAATGCTCTAATTAAGTATTATCTTATGTTATAATTCATGTTTGGTGCGTGATGTTTTGTACATCAATATTGAATGCTAATATTGCTCATATTTTTTAAAGCAATGCCAAGCAAACTGTTCATTCCGTTGAAAGTGTAACATTGACGCTCTGTTTTTATGATATTAATAATGTGCTGAAATTAAATTACAAATATTTAATTAAATAAAGATATAATTGATTTTTCTTTGCTTATTGTAGTGATTTGATACAGGTAAGCCTAAAATTCCACTCCATTTGAGCACCGCTTAGCGAGGAACAAAATTTCATAAAATGTGCTTCCAAACAGCTTAAGAAAAGCTGCAAGATTTAAATATATTTGAAGTTGATTTGTTACAGATGAGTGCCTCATTTTGAAATTGGTTTCGAAATAAAACACTTTAAAATTAAACCGATCTCCTTTTCGTTCGAGAATTCATTTAAATTAGAACTGCCGATTTCCAGGAACTATTTATAAAGATTTTAGCCGCCATTATCTGGCTAGCTCATAGGAAGTGAAATCGCCGCTTAAAATAAAGTTGGGCCATAGATGAATTAAATTAAATTTATTGTTCACACCTCTTCCACATAGAATTATTTTGGATTAACTAAGTTTACATTGCATTTAAGTTAAAATATTCAACTCTCTACGCATGTCGAGTTTTGTTCGTCCCTGTGAGAGGGAAAAAAAGGCACCTACTCGCACGAAGTCTCAAGTCACTCTGTCTCTCGTTCTTCTCTGGAAAAGTCAAAGGTCTTTGCAGAGCCATCCACCGGCAGGAGGGCGAGACAAAATGTCATTGTCACAAGATTAGATTTTGGACTGAAATTAATCCTGATGTTTTACACCAGGGGCATAATGCGTAAAAAGAAATAATAAATGTTATTACATAGATCATAAGAGATAAAAGCATTTGAGTGGTAAGGAATTAAAGAGAAATAAAACTTAATTTCATTTAAATATAGTACCGAACTTCTAAATGAATTCTGTTTCTTGTTTTACAAAATGTAATTTGGGATTATCTTCTAGTTAAATTAATTTGAATTTTCTCAATTGTTCTCTCCATAGATAGGTGATCAGCAACTAATGCTCAGCTATCTAATTAATATCCTATTTCTAATACTATATAAATTTCCTCGAGAAAACTTTTGTTTACTTTGAAATAGAAACAAACAATCTGTAGATATACTTGTTCATTAGCCATCAGCTAGAAAATGCAAAGAATTCAGGAAAGCAATCGTCCTATTAATTTTGCTACACGATTATTTTATCTAGAATTCACGAGCAATTTTTTCTGTTCTAGTTCCGTCTTAATGAGTTTGCTTTAATAAATGATTAATATACATCCAAATAAATTAATTGATTTTTCAGGTTACTGGAGTGGACTATTCTTATTTCTTAAGGGCTAATCTGTGCAGCGGTTATTCCAAGATCGTTGATTTTGGCTTTTTCAATTACTTGTGCCAAATAAATGGAATGGTTTTCAAATACCAGTTATTTGTCGTATGTTGAAAATTTTTTTTGGAAAGTGTTTACCGTAATTGTAATTATAATCCAGGCTTTCGGTATCGTGTGTAGAGTAACCAAAATAATTTCTGATTTCAGTTGCTCAGTGAGACATTTCTTGTTCACATATTGAAGGGTTTTTTCGATTTGAGAGAATGATCTGATTCATTAAATTATGTACATTCAAATTTTTTTCGAAAGTGTTTTCCGTCATTGTCATTATAATCCCGACTTTCAGTATCTTGTGTAGAGTAACCAAAATAATTTCTGATTTCAGTTGCTCAGTGAGACGTTTCTTGTTCACATATTGAAGGGTTTCTTTCGATTTGAGAGAATCATCTGATTCATTAAATTGTGTAGATTCAAAATTTTTTTGGAAAGTGTTTACCGTTATTGTCATGATAACCCAGACTTTCGGTATCTTGTGTAGAGAAACCAAAATAATTTCTGATTTCAGTTGTTTAGTGAGACGTTTCTTATTCATATATTTAAGGATTTTTTCGATTTGAGAGAATCATCTGAATCATTAAATTGTGTAGATTCGGGGATATTTCAGAACCAAAAATTATTTACCTCGAACAACTCAATTTCATTTGATGAATGTCTTATTTTTAGGATACATGACATTTATCGGGAATGAATCTCATCCTGTCATATAAAAACCAATTAATTTTGTCATTTCATTGAGAATGTCTAATTGCAACATTTCCTATGTTTTTTCGTTAGAAGAGCCCAGTAGAACTGGTTTCCGTAATATCAGAATATTTTCTGGGAATAGCACGGAATATTTATTACAATTTGCGTAAAAATCAAAATTTTTATGTAAATAAATTTTATAAATAAAAATATGCAACACGAAACGAAGCACTTTCAGTTTTTAATATTTAATATAATTTTAATGGTTATGTAATATAGATATTTAACACTAAAATCACTTCAAATTAATCACAACTTAGAAGCAATGTTAGATTCAGGACTCAGGGAATTTATTCCCTTTTTAATTTCTCTGAGTTATCCTTTGAAGCTCTGGGTCAGGCTCAGGAATTTCTCCATTAAAAAGCAAATAATTCATAATAAGGTTTATAAGAAGCTGTTAAGGTTTGAAGAGGAGATTAAAGGGCCTTCTGGCTATTTAACTGGTTCAAAGTAACGTTCAAAAATACAGGATGGTTATAAATTATTGAACCCATTTAAAAAATTAATTTTAAAAAACCAATAATGTTACAACTGCGTTTTTTCAAAATCGAGAGAAAATGAAAATATTTTTTTAGATTGGTGGCGTGCCATTAAGGCATTCTAAATAAGAGATTTCCATACGCAATTGCTACCGATCAGCAGAAGCCGATGCGCATTTTCTGGTTTCTCTTTTTTCCTTGAAAGCTCAAACACTATTCCGTTTTCGAATTGATTCCGCTGTCGACAATTGATTTAACAAATCTAAGAGCTTAAAATTCCCTACAAACACATGCTTTTATTTTTCTTCTAGCTTTAATAGTTTTGCAGATAATGGCTCTCAAAAATGGGAGATGTCCAATAATTAACGACCACATAGACCATCGTAATGTCGCGTTTAAAATGCGCTCTCATTTTTAAAAAATCGTAGTTGTAACTTTATTAGCTTTTTTTTCAAATTAGTTTTTGAAATGGGTCCAATAATTTATGACAACCCAGTATATACCTTAAAGTAGTTGTGACACTTACTAAAATGTAGCTTCTTATATGCATCTCCAGTTACACAAAGTTATTGTACAATACTGTATGGTATTCAAAAATCTTCACAGTACTGTACAATATTGTGTAATATTATATAATATCGAAAACTTTTGCATGGTGTTGTGTTACTTTGGATAGATTAATGGGCTGGAAACCAAGAAACTGAAGATTGCAATCCCGCGAATATCATGTATATCATTGCCGTCAGAAAGAAGAGTATTATATATAAATTAGATAAAAAAATTGATCGAAAAATAATACACTAGCAATTTAGCATACGTTTGTGAATCCCCCATCGAATTAAAGTTGTTTTGTAACTGTTTGAATCTGTAATTTAAACAAACGAGGCGATTAATTTAAAAGACTAAAATCAGTGCGACATGCATAAGCATCTAAGGTGTCCTTTACATTCTCTTATGGACTGCAAAAGCAATAAATAACCCAAACAGGCCGTGCCATCAAATTAAAAAGTTAATAACTTTGTACCTCATGGGGACTAATATACTGGGTGGTTATAAAGTATTTAACACATTTCAAAAATTAATTAAAAACAACTTATAATGTTAAACATGCATTTTTTTAAATTAGAGAGCAAGTAAAAAAGTTTTTCCAGGTAAGTGACGTACCATTACGGCGTTCTAAATTTGCTACAGCGAGAGATTTCCATACGGAGTGGCAACCGATCAGCAGAAGCCGTTGCGTGTTTTCTGGTTTCCTTTTTCAGTTTATCCTGAATAGCTAGAAAACTATTCAGTTGTCAGACTACATGTGGAATAACAAATTAAGGAGTTTAAAATTCCCGACAAATACATGCTTTTATCTTTCTACTAGCTTTCATAGTTTCGCATATAATGCTCTCAAAAATGGGAGATGTGAAATAATTTTCGACCACCTAGACCACATTAAAAACAATCAACTAGAAAAAATTAGAATAAATTCAAAAAATAAAGAAATTAACTTAAACTTTAAACAAAAACAACAAAAAATTTTAAAAACAATAAAATTTAAACGATGTTTAAGGCGCGCAAAATTGCAGCTGCGTACAATAAACAAAGAATAATGGAAATCAATACCATTCAAAGAAAGCCAAAAAACAAAGATTAACTCAGAGGGAATAGAAAAAAACAAACAAGGAATCCATTCTAGTCCATTTTTTCAAGGGCTAAGGACTTTATTAGAAATGGATTCAAAATAATTGGGAAATTTTTCTGTAAGATTGCTTTACCCCAAATATAGCTTCTCTTAGACAGAAATTTCCCAACAAAAGACAAAGGAGATCTGTATATCTAAAAAGCATTATTTTAAAAGGAACAGGAAAACCAAACACAAACATAAAAACGTTAATAAGATTGATTTAAAAATATTAGCCATCTGGTTGTTAATAGTAGCCATAACGAAAAAAACTTCCCCCACGCCCAGAATAGACAAAAAAATGTCGTCACGCTATCACAATCCCTCGCTAACTTTCAGTTAAAATAAGTAATCAGCAAATTTTTAAAGAGGCACTAGAACCATGGCGCCATCTATATCCGAAAAGACAAAACAGAATGTGTGAAAACAGGAATTTTAAGGAATGGAGCTATTTAGACATATTAATAAAACCATACTGTCGCGTTACCTATCTGAAAAAGAAACTTTTCAAAATGCTCTCTCATTTAAAGAAGAAAAAACGTAGTTGTAACAATATTAGCTTTTGTTATTAATTTTTAAATTGGTGCAAATTTTATGACCAGTAACACTTCCCCTTTAAAGGTGTAACTTGATTACATGATCGAATTCATATTGTATTTTATTGTTACTATCGGCAGACTTTGTCGATAATTTTTTTTGAATTTCAGTCCAATGTTTCTGGGGTTGTTTTATCATTCATTGCTGCAACCAAATAGAAGATTGTAATCTTAGTAAAAAAAAGTAATTTAGTAAAAAAAACATACAATATAAAAGTAAATTTAATTTTATATGAATAACTTACCCAGATACTTCCACAGTTGTAATTGAAACAACCATTCTTAATTTAAAATTTTATGTAGTGAAAATGAAAATAATTTTGGGGAAACGAATATTGTCCGAAAAGATTACTTTCCAAATACTATTTTATTCTTCCTTGCTATTTCTCTAGCAGTATTTCAAGATTAAAAAAAACACGGAAAAAATCCACATTTGAAACCGGAATGTAATAATATTTTAAATTAAGTTTTTCTTTTGTAATTTGATACCACCAATTTCTTTTAAACCGTATGCTTTCTTTAGATGAATCAACCTTTGGAAAGGAAACAAAGTTTAAATTAATTCAGAGAGAATGTAATTTCAACTAAATAAACACTTCAGGAAACGGGATCAGAAATATAAAAGAAATTGATGCAGAGAAGTGTTCATTTGACATTTTGTTACAAATTTTTGAGCAAAGGTATTAAATAAATAATTTTAGGAACGACGTTCAAATTTATTCTTTCTGATAATTGAATTCTGTTATTTAAATTCTTGACACTGACTAAAATAGTCTCTTCTTATATCAACTTTTTTTAACTAAGAAGAACCATCTACCAAAAGTCATGATGTGTTTAAGCCTTTGTTAGGCGCTGCTATTATATGCCTCATGCGATCACTCAGATCACATGTGTTTTTCATTCAAAATGTATTAATCTTTAATTTTTACATTTAAATACCAAAAAATATTTATTTTCGTCTGTATTATTTTATTTTCACTTCAAGAAAATGGTTCTATTTAGATGTGCTCGTGAAACTAGAAATGAAAGTATTAGGATTAGCCGGTCAAATTTTGGCAATAATTTAAAATTTCTAAAGCAAGATATCTCACCGCGTTAAATCTACTTTGTTTTAAATAATTGCAATAGTATACGATTTAAGATATGTGTGAAAAGGCAAAAAAAATAGAAGTAAAGACAGATACTTTATATGTTCAGAGAATGTGTCAATGTTTAATTTCTTTCCATATAAGAGTATTTGATTAGTCTTTTGGCCTTATATCTTCTTACTGCAATCTTGAAACACGATATAGCATGAAATATATCGTTTATTCGCCTTTTAAAAATTTAAAATACTCTCTTTTAATTTCCCTGTTCTCTGACTTTTAAAAATATCCGTATTTATGTTTATTCCTATACAACGTCGATATTCGCAGATAACTGAAACTCCACAGTGATAAGGAATTGAAAGATGAGAAAAATTTGAGTTAATTTATTATACCATGCATTTTAAAGAAATTTCAACCTTACCAGTATGAAACTGTCAGCAAAATTCCAGTCGAAAATAGAAGAATTGCTTCTTTGTACAATGCTTCAAACTGGAAAATACTTTAATTCTTAGGGGTAAAAATTAATATGCTTTGCACGCTCCGAAGATTTAGAAGAATTTATATCTTTGAAGTAAATCTCCGATTAAGTTGGCACATTTTTATCAAAAATAGTTTCAGATTATTCGATGTTATTCATCGTTATAATCAATATTCGAATAAATATTAGCTTGAGTAAGGGGAGTTTAATGATTTATTTCTGCTTTCGGAATTATATAAACATGATAACTATTAATTGATAAATATACTTAAAAATGTATTACTTATTTCAGAAAATTTGTGACATTTTGGTGATAACTCGTTAAGCTGAAAGTCACTGCGAATCTCACATATGCACTTCCCTATTATTTGAGAAAGTAGCATTTGATGATTATACTATGTTTATCCGCAGGATTTCATTAAAAAACTGGAGAATGGAAGGAAGTGACTATTCAATTATGACCCTGAAATAGTCTCAGAAGTCTGGCGTCACTTTTTTTTATTAACATCCTGGAATATGTCACTAATTTCTTCGGTTTTCGGAGCAAATGTCAACTCCCGAAAAAAATAGTGTATCTCGGTATCAGTAAAAAAGTAGTTAAAATATTTAATTTTTTGAATTTAAATGAAACTCTACTTATGCAGCGGATTATAAAAAAACAGAATGAGTGTGTATGAAAAATATATTTATAACTAAAAAAATGAGTGCGAACATATTTCAAGACAGATTAAAAGTTTCACAAGCATTTAAAATAAGAGTTTAGACTGCAACTTCTTTTAATGATATTGTTTAGTTAAATTGATTATACTTCGAAGAAAGGAAATGAAATATTGTTACAGTCATGGAAAGTCGCTTCCCAGCAATGCAAGTCTTATGGTTCGAAAGAGAGTTTTACAAGGTGAAGCATGGAGCGACCTCAGCGACTCTTAAGGCACGCATGACCTTGGCGACCATTTTGGCGACTTGGCGACAATTTGGCGACCTTGGCGACAAATAGATGATTACCGAAAATGCAACCCTTTTCTCGATATTTCTATTAGGGGCCGAGATCCAGGTTTTTCCTGAAAATTCTTTGTGACGTCACGGCCTATCGGGGAGAGTATATAAGACCGAGTTTGGATCACGGTAGTGTCTTTGATCTACTGGTTACTTCACTTTGAAGCGTGAACGTCTTCGGAGTTCTATCCGCTGTGTGAGCTAATCAGCTGGTGAGCTGAGCTGTTATTGTTGTTACTAGTTATTTGCTGACTGTTTGTGCTGTTAGATATCAAATTGCTGAACTGTCATTACCTGTGAATTGTTGTCTATTTACATTGGTAATTTGTGCAAGGACTATTGTTTCCTGTACCTGCGCTACGTGTTTTCCTGCATATTTGTAAATAAACCTTCATTCTCCATTATCCTGCGTGTTGGACTGTTTAAACCATACACCCACAGTAAGATTTTGTGCAACACTGGTGTCCAGAAGTAGGATAAGTGTGTATGGTGAAAACGAGATCCTAGACAAAGATGGCTGAGAACGCTGATCTACCTGCTCTGCTATCCGAGATGATGAAATCTATGGAGAAAGGACAAGAAGAAATGAGAAAAGGACCAGAAGAAATGAGAAAAAGACAAGAAGAAATGAAGGATAAAATGGAGAAAGGACAAGAAGAAATGAGAAAAGGACAACAAGAAATGAGAAAAGGACAAGAAGAAATGAAGAATGAGATCCAAACACACGTCGAAAGTAAAGTCGGAGAAATTAAAGATCATGTCAACAGTTGAATAGAGAAAATAGAAGATGTCCGAAGCGTGAAGAGAGAGATTGGTGAGGTAAAGGGCGAGGTTGAAAGGGAGATCGAGGAAGTGAAAGACAAAGTACAAGGGAAGATAGAGGAAGTCAAAGAAAAAATTCAAGTGAAGATGGACGACGTAGAGAAGATGCTCAGTGAACTCGAGGACAGACCAATCAATTTCCCGGCAACTCCAGACCTCACGTATTCTAGACCAACGGTCAAATCCCTGACATTCGACGGACAAATGTCTTGGACTGTTTTCAAAACTCAGTTTGATGTTGTGAGCTCTGCGAAAGGATGGAATAATCGTGTGATAGCTAGTCAACTTGTGGCCTCTCTCCGAGGATCAGCGGCGGAAGTTCTTCAGGGAATACCTTCTGATAAGTTGACGGACCTTATGACCATCGAGAACGCTCTAGAAGCCCGATTCGGAGACAGTCACCTTACCCAGTATTATAGGACTGAATTGAAGACGAGACAGCCGAAGCCAGGAGAAAGCCTTCAGGTATTAGCCGCCGATGTGGAGCGACTAATGAGCCTGGCCTACGCCGAGTGCCCTCAGGATGTCCGAGACAGCCTAGCAGCCCAGTACTTTGTCGACGCTATCAGAGATGAAGATACTCAGCACGCAACAAGGTTGATGGATGCCAAAGACTTGAAATCAGCCTTGGCATATAGCATGAAGTATGAGGCTGCGAAAACTGTTTCCAAAACATCCCGAAATGTAAAATCGATAGAGGTAGAGGATGGTACTGGGAAAGAAAAAGATGAAAAATTCGACTGTTTATTGAAAACTTTGGAAAAATTATTAAACAGTCATGTTGCTGGGAAGAAGAACACTCCTCGACGAAATCCGAACGTGACTTGCTGGAAGTGTAACAAAAAGGGGCACGTACAGAGGGAGTGCCAGACAATTTCTCCCAACCAGGAAAACTAATGTATGGCCGTCTTACGGGGCGAAGGCTGCCTTTCCCAATAAAGCCCCTGAAGAAGGACTAAAAGTTTCCGCACTTTGCGGAGGAAGAAATGGACTCTACTTGGAAGGATCCATTTGCGGTATCCCTTGTTTGATGTTAGTGGACTGTCACTCTCGTAAGGACAGACTTGGCACAGAAATTGAAGGGGAATTTTATTTACACGGCTCCTAACATTTCTTTAAAGACCGCTACTGGTGAAAAGGCGAAGATACACGGGAAACTGGATGCAGCAATTGAATGCGGATCTAGAAAATTCCAACACAAAATCTACGTGGCTGACATCACCGATCCCTGTATTCTCGGCCTGGATTTTCTACAAAAATTTAACTTCATGGTGGACCTGGAGAAGAACGAGATTCGGACAGGAGGAGAGGAAATTCCTTTGTTTTCAGCCAGTGCAGAGGATTCAAATTTATGCTCTGTATCGCCACACTCGTTGATTTAAAAAAAGGAGCCATCCCCGTTCGAGTTCTGAATTTGGACCATAAACCCAAGACTGTCGACAAAGGAGCTGTTATTGCGACGTGTGAGCCAGTGGTGGATATCGTTGCTCGTCCTCAAGAATTTTCCGAATCACTACGACTCCCGTCAATCTTGGAGAATCTTGAAGGGCTCTTAATGAAGAACAACGAACAGCAGTGAAGGAATTGCTACGAGAATTTCAGAACTTGTTTTCTACTAGTGACTCTGATGTCGGCCGCTGCAATATGACTCAGCATAGATTTAATACAGGTAATCATCCACCAATCAAGCAATATCCAAGACGTTTGCCTCTTGCAAAGAAAGAGGAAGCGGAGCGCTTAGTTAAAGAGATGGTGGATAACGGAATAATAGAAGAATCGTCAGGACCTTGGGCTTCGCCCATTGTGCTTGTTAAGAAGAAAGATGGGTCGACACGTTTCTGTGTTGACTACAGGAAGTTAAACGAGATTACGATAAAGGATAGTTATCCTCTACCACGGATAGACGACACCCTGGATGCTTTGAACGGAAGCCAATGGTTCTCGACATTAGACTTGAAAAGTGGATACTGGCAAGTCGAGATCCAACCTGAAGATAAAGAAAATACAGCCTTCACCACCGGACAAGGACTCTGGCAATTTAAGGTAATGCCTTTCGGACTTTGTAACGCTCCTGCCATATTCGAACGATTAATGGAGACTGTATTGCGTGGACTTACGTCTGAAGCCTGCCTAGTTTATCTTGATGACATTATTATAGTAGGACGAACATTTCAAGAACATCTTAATAATATTCTTAAAGTATTCCAGAGACTGCAAAAAGCTAACCTCAAGCTAAGTCCAAAGAAATGCAGATTCTTCCGAAAGGAAGTTTCTTATCTGGGACACATAATTTCAGCGGACGGAGTTAAAACCGACCCAGAAAAGACTAAGGCAGTAGTTGATTGGCCTCGTCCAGAGACAGTACACGATCTCCGAAGTTTCCTTGGACTTTGCACCTATTACCGTCGTTTTGTAAGGAATTTCTCTGCAATAGTAAGACCCCTACATAAACTAACTGAATCTAGATCAAACTTTAATTGGACTGAAGAATGCGAGAAATCTTTCAATAGTCTAAAACAGGCTTTGATAATGTCCCCTGTCTTGACCTATCCCCGGACTGACAAGGAATTTATTTTGGATACGGATGCTAGTAATAAGGGAATAGGAGCCGTGCTCTCTCAGAAGAATGGAAACGAAGAGTGTGTCATCGCTTACTTCAGCAAGAGCTTGGGTAAGCCAGAAAGAAATTATTGTGTCACGCGTAAAGAATTACTAGCCATCGTGAAATCTATAGAGCAATTCCATAATTATCTCTATGGACGTAAATTTCTTCCCCGGACTGATCATGCATCTCTTAGATGGCTTTTGAATTTTAGGGAACCTGAAGGCCAGATAGCTCGCTGGATCCAAAGACTGCAAGAATATGACTTCGAAATCCAGCATCGCAAGGGAACCTCTCACGGAAATGCAGATGCGCTCTCTCGAAGACCCTGTAAAGAGAGTTGCAAACATTAGAATGCAGAGAAAAAGTTCGGAATGGAAACGGACATTTCCGTGAAAGTTTTAACAACTGAGGATGCCTGGTCTTCAAGTGAGGTTCAAAAGGCACAGCTAGAAGACCCTGCTATTAGGCCAATTCTGGAGAGGAAATTAAATTCGGAAGATCGACTATCTTGGCAGGAAATCGCTCCGGAAAGCCCTACAACAAAACGATATTGGGCTCTTTGGGACTCATTACATCTTAAGGATGGTGTTTTATATCGTAAGTGGGAGAGTGACGATGGAAGCTCTTGTCGCTGGCAACTAATTCTCCCGAAAAGCAGAATTCAAGAAGTTCTGCGAGAGATTCATAACAGCGCAAGTGGAGGCCATTTTGGAGTTATGAAAACTTTGAGCAAAACCCGAGAGCGATTCTATTGGGATAGACTTCAGGCCGACGTCGAAAAATGGTGCAGAGAATGCCTCGCTTGCGGAGCCCGAAAAGGACCTAAAACAAGAACTAAAGGCCGTTTACAGCGCTATAATGTAGGCGCACCTTTCGAAAGAATGGCTTTGGATATTTTAGGACCTCTTTCTGTAGCGACAAAGGGCAATCGGTATGTACTGGTATTGATGGACTATTTTACCAAATGGCCAGAGGCAATCCCCATTCCAGATCAGGAAGCCTCGACTGTGGCTGAAGAACTTGTTCGAGTATGGATTTCGCGGTATGGCGTACCTATGATATTACATTCGGATCAAGGTACAAATTTTATTTCCGCTCTCTTTACTGAGCTCTGCAAACTTTTAGGAATTCTGAAGACTCGAACGACGGCGTTACATCCTGAGTCCGATGGCAAGGTCGAGAGGTTTAATCGAACGATTATAAACCATCTATCTTTATTTGTATCGAAGTATCAGACTGACTGGGATATACATTTACCACTCTTTCTCTTGGCCTATAGGAGCGCAGACCATGAAGCGACCGGATGCACTCCAGAAGATATGCTTTTTGGTCGAACACTGCGATTGCCATGTGATATCCTATTTGGACGACCGAGTGATACGCCTTCCTCGCCGAATGAATACCTGAATAATTTAGAGGCACGTTTGGAAAGCGTACATGCGTTTGCCAGAGAGCGAATTAAATTGACCAGTGAACGAATAAACACTCGCTACGATTCCGGAGCAACCGGCCATCATTTTAAGGAGGGAGACCAAGTCTGGATGTATAACCCGAAGCGACGGAGAGGTCTGAGCTCGAAATTACAGCAGAACTGGGAAGGACCTTATACTATCGTCAAGAAACTGAACGATGTCATCTACAGAGTTCAGAGGTCACCTAACGCCAAGCCAAAAGTAATTCACATCAATCGGCTAGCCCCCTACCGGGCTACTGATCACAGTTCGGTGTTATGAGACTGCCGGGACGTCAGTCTTTGAAGAGGGGAGCAGTGTTACAGTCATGGAAAGTCGCTTCCCAGCAATGCAAGTCTTATGGTTGGGAAGAGAGTTTTACAAGGTGAAGCATGGAGTGACCTCAGCGACTCTTATGGCACGCATGACCTTGGCGACAAACTTGGCGACCATTTTGGCTACTTGGCGACAAATTTGGCAACCTTGGCGACAAATAGATGATTCCCGAAAATGCAACCCTTTTCTCGATATTTCTATTAGAGGCCGAGATCCAGGTTTTTCCTGAAAATTCTTTGTGACGTCACGGCCTATCGGGGAGAGTATATAAGACCGCTTTTGAATCACGGTAGTGTCTTTGATCAACTGGTTACTTCACTTTGAAGCGTGAACGTCTTCGGAGTTCTATCCGCTGTATGAGCTAATCAGCTGGTGAGCTGAGCTGTTATTGTCGTTACTGGTTATTTGCTGACTGTTTGTGCTGTTAGATATCAAAGTGCTGAACTGTCATTACCTGTGAATTGTTGTCTATTTACATTGGTAATCTGTGCAAGGACTATTGTTTTCTGTACCTGTGCTACGGGTTTTCCTGCATATTTGTAAATAAACCTTCATTCTCCATTATCCTGCGTGTTGGACTGTTTACACCATACACCCACGGTAAGATTTTGTGCAACAATATTCTATATATACAAACATGCTGCTCGGAGGGAAAGGTAGCATGCAAGGCGCCAGAATAAAGGTAAAAATGGCTTATCACTTAGACACATCAATGTCTTCAAGAAGAATTTCTTCATTTTTAAATGCTCTGGAGGAATAGTTTGAGTGCACTTCTTAATTGAATTCATAATTTCTTTGCCGTTTACAAAAAAATGTTGCATAAAAATCGATATATTATATCGGAAGATGTTTCGGTGGTTAGAGCATAAAGCAGGTTTTCGCGTAGCTTACTGGTTACGTGGAACATAAAAAGTCTTTAAAATCTCCTGAGGAAATTCCATTTAAAATAAAGAAATCAATCTGATATATAAAAACTGATACATATTATTTAATTTTTACGATTACTTTTATTTTAATTTTCAGTTATTTATTGATTGTGGAAAAACGTGATTTTCTTTACTTCTGGTTTTAAAATCAAAAAATATCGTAAATTTTTTTGAAAATATAATTTGAAGTCATAAATAATACCTTAAGAAACAACCATTTATTCAAGCTAATTTAATTAATCCTGTTTTTAGAAAGAAATTCCGTAGAAAAGCCAGAAAAAGTTCAATAACTATTCAAAAGTTTGTCTGGAAACGAATGATTCAAAGCCTTTTCCTTGACTCAAAAATACTTTAAATTGTTTTTCAATAGCAACTTTGGCAACATCGTCTTCGAATGCTACTCAGTAAGATTAACCTTCTTTCTCCAGTTTCTGTCATTTTTTCTTTCTTTCTTTTTTTCTTGTCAAAATGCAATAATGCCACATACTTTTGCTTCTTACGAAGAGTTGCGATCTTTTGTTTCAATGCACTTTACTCGAATAGTTAGTTCCTAGGAAAGTTTATTGACTATCCGAAGTTTATTGTGTTACGTTGGTCGTTTTCTAGCAGATCCTGCATTACACTTCCCTTGTCTCAGCACTATAGAATGGATTCTTTCCCAATTGCCTTCGAACGCTAACAATCAGCAATAACATCAACTTCCATTTTCCTTGAACTTCTGTTTCTTGAGTATTACTTTGGTTTTTATACAACTAGCTTCTATGAAGATAAGTGAATTTTTGGGGATATTCGGGAACTTTAAAATGTATCAGCTAAAGAAGATTATTTGCGTTTATATGCTTATTCTTTACAATTTTATGCACTCCAATTACTTATCCTTTATTCCTACAACAATATTTTCCAATATATAAGTTAATTAAAAAATATGAAACAAATCTCTAAATCGTATTTGAAATTTATATTTCAAAATAAAATTTCAGATCTGAAAATTTGAATAGATGCCATTTTTCTGAGTACAGTATATTTTAAAGAATAAGTGAATATGGAAAATTGTCTCTATATTAAATAATTTCTCGAATTTTCAGCAAGAAAATCCGAAATTCATTTCAAAAATACTTTTCACTTGCCAATTTTTACACATGATGAAAAGTTTCACACACGTAGAAAAAAAACGGGAAACATAGTAAAATGTTTTGATTAAAGTTCCTATAATTTTTATTGCATTTTTATTCCTTTAAACTTACTTAGATTTTTTCCATGCGCGTATGGATATCGATATAGGCATCAAGAATTAAAACTAGGAAGAACAGAATTTAAAATTATGAAATAGAAAATAAATTGAAGAAAAGGTTTCCTGAACCATAAAAGGACGCATTATAGCCAACAAATTTATTTATTACTAACTCTCTCATACGGAGCTAGGCGGTCAAGGGTGGTATAGAAATTTTCCAAAAACGACGAAGAAGGCCGCTCTGAGACGGTTGGCTTCTTTTGAAGGGAGTCGAGTTTCTGAGATCGTTTAGGAGGGAAGCTTGTTGGGGCTCCAATTATCCTTGCCCACCACAGCCCATTTCCTTGCGCCTTAAGGGAAGCTTACAGCAGGGGGTTGGGATGGGATAAATGACCACCCAGGTTTTGAGAGTCTAATTCATGGCTTAGCTTATAAAGGAGCTAGAAGAAAAAAGCCGCCTAGGGATTAAGGAGTTAAGACATTCCAATAACTTTACAAAAAATAAATCTGTTACCGACGTTTTTCCCCATTGTTGAAGCATTTACAGTGTCTTCTCTGATTTAAATTTCTATCATTTTTATTGCGCTTTCATTCTTTTTAACATATTTTTCCCTTCTCACTAAAATTAATTCACTTGATAGTAGGAAAAGAAATTCACGACTTTTCTTAGTGCTGATGTAAAATATCACATTTTTCATGCTAGTTTAATCGATAATATCTTGTAGATTTTATATATATATGTTAATTTGTTTGATAACTATTTTAATTTACCATTATGGATGTTTTCGTGTTTCTTTTATTTATTAGTTTTCAAGGTAAGAATAATTATTTCCGGTCGCTTTTCACATATTTTAGTATATTTCTTTTTTTGTAGAAGATGTTTATGCAACTGATAAGGATATAAGACTTTTCAAGTAAATCTCCCTTCTGAGCTTATTGTCTATTTTTACACACTGAAATGCTATTTCCTTCAAGCATTTCTATTTTCGATGTATTTCAAACATGAATATGTTGCTGTACTTCGATATATTTCGCTTTTTGGACAATAGAATTTCTTGTTTCTCTTCCAATTTTAAGAATATTTTCCGTTTCACTTCATCTGAATGATGGACAGTTTTTGTCGTGACAGAAATATTTGAGACGCCATATCTCTGAACTGCTTCAAATGAAATTTTCGGAATATTTCTGCCGTTCGTTAAAAAATGGAAAGATCTGTAGGAAAGTGAAGATAAATTTTTTACAGGCTAAATTTATACAAATGCAGAATATTGTTCCAGTTTGAAATTTCTTATTTATACCACGATCGAATTATAGTTGTAAGTAAATGCAGAAAGCTAAAAATATCTTGTTTCCGAAGTTTTCTATAAAGATTTTTTAACTCGGAAATAGGACGATTTTTCTTTTAATTAAAACGGAGCTCATTTTATTTATAGAATAACGACTTTTTAACTTCCTCGTTTGATTTTTTTAACTTTTATAACAAAATTCAAAGGGTTTTTATTATTTAAATTTCCAATAGTAGAAAATCTGATTTTATACTGGCCTGGAATTATTTTTAAATTATTAAAAAGCACCCTGAAAATCTTCCTTTTCTTTTTCGAACAATACTTTTCAAAAGACTTTGAAACTTGTTTCTTACCTTCATATTCCCTTTCCCTAAGACACAGGAGATAATTTTCTGTTTAGTTTCTGTCGTGTTAAAATTTGACGTTGTCATCATTTTTCATCTTTTCATTCGAAACATCTTAACCCTTCACAACTCAACTTTTTTAAAAATAAAAAATGCAGGTGTTTTGATAGTTTTCAGTAAATAAAAAAGCGCATATTTCTGAGCTTTAGAAAATTTTGATAATAAAAGTAAAACCTTTAGAAAAGAGATTATGTCTTTTATGTCACATTTCGTTACATTGCTTGAAAGTGTGATGCAGTTGTTTGGTTCATTATAACATATTATTACAAACAACATGTACTGAATAGCACGTAGAAATATTTTTTTCGAGGCATTTTGATGAGCAAGAAATTTACTAAAATTCATGTATGATGCATTGAGCTGAATGACGAAAATGTTGAAATGATTTGTAACTAAAGAGTCCCATCCTATTATAAAGACCTAAAACATTGATTTATTGGTTGTAATTAACATCACAAATACATCTACAGGTGGTAGGAATTAGTTAAAATTGATAGATTCTAGCCAGGAGGACTTCATGTTTATAGAATACATCTTTAAAACAATTTCCTAACTTTTGGTATATAATACTGCGATATCATTTGAAAATATCACTGCTAGTAAATGGTAAATTTTGGAAAATTTCGCTGTTAATTAATAGCTTGGTAGGGTTAAAATTTATCATTTCTCTTTTAACATTCCGTTCAGTTTTGACAAGTGAATTGAATTTTCATGAAAATTTCAAAATATTTTATTGAATATTCCTTTTAAAAATGAATTCCATATTTCATGCGACTAACTAAAAATATATAACATTTTATTCTGTTATATGGTCGCCCATTTTTCTTCGATTTAGCATTGCTATGAAGCATTCCAGTTACAGATGTTTTTATGCATGGGTGCTTTACTGTTTTACTTTGATTTAGCACTGTTGCAAAGTATTTCAGTTACAGATGCTTTTATGCATGGGCGTTTTGCTGTTTTCCAAGATATGTTTCAAATTTTGTACAGCATATTTCTTTTCTCATTTCAAGAGCAGTTTATAGTTTCATTTTAATCAATAAATGAATAGTACGCAGTTTTGTCGCAGGAAGTAGCCAATAAGGTATTAAGTTCTCCAGGGAACATAAAAAAGCATCAGCAGCAGCAGAAAAAAGAAAATTTCTGACTTCAGGCAAAACACTCGACACAACTACAGAAATTAAACTAAATGTTTTAAATAAGATACCCGAGCTGTTAAATACAATTTATCTTTCACAAACGCCATTTATATGCAAATGAAAACGAAGTTTTCCAAAATTTTAAGTTAACGACATTTTCAAAACTTCACTTCTCGTTTTTCTATTATGTTATTTTAAATTATAATTCATTTATTAGGTCATCCTTATTTGTTCTGAATTTTATTATTTTAAAAATGCATGCAGTTCAATGTGTCGCAAATATCCAAACACATCATGATTGCAAAATACTTCATAATGCATCATTCTGTAAATATGCTAAGTTTGAAAACTACATCATTTTCCTTTAACTACAATACAATGTAAGCAAACTTCAAACAAATATATACTATAGGAACATCTATTGCTTGTTCTCAGCAAATTTTCATAAATAACTGTTATTTCAGTAAGCAGTGACATCAAAAATTGCTGAAATATCGATAAAATTCAGAAATAAGTTGAATGGTATTTGGAAATTGTTTAAACTGATTTTGAAATGGTGAAACAAATCTTGTTTATTGTAAATATGTTTTTTTATTTCAGACAAAACTGATAATCCTTTTTAATTATTTTAGTCCTAAATTGTAAATATTCTAATATCAAACAGCATTCAAATGATGAAATTTGCGAAACGCCTACTTTGAAAACGATTTTGACCACTTTCGCGAAAATTATTTTTTGACGTTTTCTTGTAGTTCAGACTGTTGGTTTTCCAAATACGTTTACATTTTGTTTCTAAGTGAATTAGAAAAAGAGTTTAACGATTTTAAAATACTTTGTCTGAAGCAAAATCAACCGGATGGAAATCTTTAAGTGCAGTTTCTCAGAACTTTGTTTTTCATAAAATTTCCCCACCGTTAACATGATACTCGAAATCTAATGAAGATATTCACTTGACATTTCGGTACATGTTGAAAATAGTATAAGCAATGAAATGAAAGAAAATATTTGTTGTTCGTGAAATACTTTTTAATTTACAGGTGTTTATGCAAAAGTTAAGTTGTGAATCAATGGAAAAATGCCTATTTACAGATATTTTTACCCCTAATTTACTTGTATTTAAATATTTTTTTAGATTTGTTTTCATTTCATAGATCATTGTCCTCTATAACTTGTGTGCAAATTAAATTAGAATTGCCGTATTGCAATTTGGTGTAGAGTGTTAACCGTGTTGCTTAAATTTCATTAAAATTTACTACAAACTCCCATATTTCACAAAAAATAGTATATTTATAAGAAACTTTTTGACGTTTTTTTGTTTATAATTGATAATGCATATATATAAAAAATTAATGCAATGTACGATTTTTCAAAAATTTTGTTCCAAAAGTAGGCAGTCACCTTAAAATAAAAATAATACTAGCTGATACGAAAACATTTTCAATAGGCGAAACACGATCAATATTATATACTAGAATGCTTTTCCAAATCTCTCTAAGAATTTCTTCAACTATTATGAAGGTTTCAAAGAGTAAGGAAATCGAGACGGATTAATTAGTTGTGAGAAAAATAAACATAAAGTTTTCTAGGAAGGCTTAATTACAGGGACAAGTTTACTCTGGAACGCAGAAATATAGAAAGTACTGTGTATAAAACACTGCTTAGAGAAATTAAGTGATATTCCGAAATGATTATAAAGCTATAAAATACATAAAATATCTGATCGTTTCTATTAAACAAGAACATCATAAAAGCGAACGGCAAGATGGTCTTGTTGAATGAAATAACTTCTTCTTTTATCTCTTCATAACCATCTCCAAATATTCCCTAATAAATGCGAGCAGTGGAATTTCCTCTGTAAAAGAAGAAACAAAACGGCGTGGTGGCCTAGTTGTAAGGTCTCATCCTTCGGGCCGGAGGGTTCTTGGTTCGAAACCCGGCTCCATTGAGGGCCACCATGTATGGGGGTCTGTTGCAGGTTAAATTATACGTAGGAGGTGAGATATCCACCAGCTAGTATGGTGCGGAAACTTAGCGAGAAAGATGTCAGCTCAGTCCTTGTCCTTGCCATCTGGCCTATTTTCAAAATTACGAGGTATGTCCTAAAATAGCAATCGAATTGCTTCAAATTGGAATTGCTAATATAGCTAAACGAAACTATTAAAAATGACAGAATTAATTGCTTTTACCTGGTACTTTTAACGTAAAATAAAACTATGGGACTTTATTTCTTTGTGTTCTCTGAATTATTTTGCATGATTGCATTTTTCTCATTCTTATCAATTGCGTTATAAGGAGGGATATCTATCTTCTATGCAGAACTCGATTTCTTTTCAGATATCAGTTTAAACGAATATTTACTAACCGAAACTGTTTTCACAGAAATATAATTAAAAGAAAACAAGTCAGCATGTAAATGACTGTTTAAACTGTAATTTATCGCTTCAATAAATACGGCTTTGAAATAAACACTTAATATACCCATGAACAGTTCGAATAAAACTGTCGATTCAGGCAGTAAGTGGAAACTTTTCAAAGTTTAGAAAGCGTCCAAAGCTTATTTAATAAAGAGGGCAACCCTCAGGGTCAAAGAGACTTGTACAAAACTCAAAGGAGCTCACATTTCAGTTAGCTCTTCTCAAAAGACACCGAAAGAAAATGAAAACATTGATTTTTCTGGTTGTGCTCCGGCTCTAAATGGATGTTTTACGATGAACATGAAGTTTCCCTTGATGATTAACCCTTAGGAGTTTCAACGTCTAGGAATTTGAATCGAATTGATTGAAGAGTTTTTATTATTAATATTTAATGTTATGTAATTGAAGATTCTTAAATAAATATTAATTTCTAGACCAAGTCCATGTTTCCCTTGATGATTAGTTCTTAGGAGTTTCAACCTTTAGGTAATAAAGACTCAAATATTATTGAGATTTCTACACAAACCCATTCCTAGACGTCCAGACAACTTTATAAATATGACTGAATTATAAAATTAGCACACATGACATTTGACTGTTGACGTTTTTCTGATATAATGCAACGAAATATCTTTAAAACAAACTACATTTTTATTGATTTTTCGCTACCCTTATAACTAATACTCGTGGAAAACTAAATATAACGAACGGAACAGAGTTAATTGACTTTTTCATTAAAATTTATAGCAAAAGCTGGAGTCACAAGCTTTAATCTTTTTTTCAGAAAACAGAATCATTATACATTTTTACAAACAAATTGAATAATTGAATTGATCCTAGTTAATTAATTAAAAGTAATTGAAGTTAAAGTGGATTTTTCTGGATGGTAATAATTGAAACGTGTAAATGGACTGCATTTTGGATCTGATTAAACTTAATTTTCAGTCTCATCTAATTAAAAAATTTTATGAATCTGTATCAAATATTTATAATTCTAAGAAAATTTATACTTGACATCTAATTATAAGTGCGTTGTAGCAATTAACAGTTTATTTTTCACAGACGGACTAAAACTCATTATACGGAATCTATAATATACATCTTGTTTAAATCTTCCGAAATTAAAAAACACTTTTTTAAGCATAAATAATTCAAAATTAAGTAATTATCTGAGTATAACTGAGTCAATTATCATTCACTTAAGTAATTTTGAACAAGAGCGCATAGTTTTAGAAGAAGATAAATTAATAATTAAAAAAATAATCGTCTGTTAAACTTGAGCACTTCAGTTAATTAATTTTGAATATATATATATATATATATATATATAACATTTTCATCAAATACACCTATTAAACCCTCATTTAAAATTAAATACAATAAACAATATAAAATAATATTATTCATAGAGTAAAATACAGAAAGATAATAAGATTAAAAACTATTACTATGAAAAGGACAAGATATGGTATTCCAACAATATATATATATATATATATATATTTATATAATATATTCATAATCAACATAATGCAATAATAAACTAAAGCATAAATAATTCGAAGGTAAGTATTTATCTGACTTTAACTGAATCAATTATCATTCACTTAAACAATTTTGAACAGGACCGCATAGTTTTAGAAGAAGAGAAATTAATAATTTAAAGAATAATCGTCTCTTAATCTGAAGCAACCACAGTTGATGAATTATGAATATATACATCATATGCAACAATATTTGATGGATAAATTGTGGTTGGGAAAAGGAAGAAATTAAGGTTTTGAAAACAAACTATTATTAGTATTTTAAAAGGTAGAAATTTTTATTTTAATAATTTTCTTCTTTTGAGTCTTTAATTCGTAATTGATTATTATAAATGTTATTGAGTCTTGCAGTCTCTTTTTCTCAAATTTTTCATCAGATGTCGTCTCTAATACAGATTAAATATATCATCAACTGAAAGTTAAATTTCGAAAATATTAAAATAGCATGTTTTCATCTTGAACACACAGGTGTACATAATTTTACAGCTCTGATACATCAAAGGTGAGTGGAAAGTCGATTTTAAATTTCCCTCTTTACAAACGAGAAACAAGTCGAGTTAAATAAAAGTTCATAGGGATTCTTACGGATTGGAAAACTATTTTTTCACTATTTGCAGAATTACTCCTTTACGGAAAAAAGAATCAAGTGCTTCTTTTTTCAGTTCTCAGAATTTAAAGAATATGTATTTTTTCAAAGAAAATAAATAAATAAACGAAAATCTAAATTTTTCTTCGCTTTTGAATTTGAATTTTGCTTATTGATAAATATTTAAAAGTTTGCTTAAAATGTGCTTATTAAATGATTCAATAAATTTAATTATTTTAATGAAAAATATCTCAATTTTAACCTGTTGAATGATTTATCACTTTAAGACAAGTCTTCTTAAACGTTTTACAACTCTCGTCCCTATTTTTAGTAAAAATATTTTGCTGCGACTCCATATTTTAGCCATAGGGGAAAATTCACATTTGTTAACTAAAAAAAGATAAAGCTAAAATATACAGTGAATGAAAAAAATAATTACTGATACCTTTCAAATCAAGTTGATTTTCATAAATATTTTTGCCCATACATATTGCAGAATGTGAAACAAGAAGATCAAGAGTGAGCGTTCCATCTCGACGCGAAACATTGTATTTGTATTCCCACTGGGTGAATTATTTTGTATTTGTATTCACACTGGGCGATTTATTTTGTATTTGCATTCCCACCGGGCTATATATTTTGTATTCCCACTGGGCGATATATTTTCTATCTGTATTCCCACTGGGGGATTTATTTTGTAATTGTATTTCCACTGGGCGATTTAATTTGTATTTGTATTCCCACTGGGCGATTTATTTTCGTAACGTGTGGCGACATCCAGAGTTTAAGAAGCGATAAATTAGAAAGATATATTTTTTTAAATTTGAATGGAAATTAATTTCTTGTATGATCTCTTATTAATATCTTGTAATTATTATTAATTACAATCTTACATTATTACAATTACATTATTAATCTTATTCATTACAATTAATCCTGTAATTATTATTAATATCTTGTATCCCAGTGGATGTTATAATTAAATACGTTTATATAAATGAGTGACAAGAATTGAATCATTGATCATTTTATTTTAAACTTTCTTTCATATTAAAATATCGATTAAATTTATCATCATTTTAACTGAAAGCATTTTACTAAAATATTTCCTTCCGCCATTAGAATTTGTAGTATGTAAATAATTTTATTAATCAACGATTAAATAATTCTTTTTTTATTGCAAAATGCAAAGTCTACGATGCTAACATTTTTGCCGAAAATGTTTGAAATTATTAAACGCTTTAAAGGGCACTTTGATATACTTTTATTTTTCATACTTTCTCCTCCCGGGGGAAGGGGGACACCACGAGTACGTGGATGTGAAGCCAATGGATTAGAAAACGGATTATGGCTTCTTTAGTGGATATAGTAATGAAGTAGGGTTGAGCTACTCCACTCCGATGTCTTAGTTAACATGTTGAGTTGCGACAATTGTCATTCATTTCACACGGATGCTTAGATAGTGTGGGTGGTAACTCTATTTCTGGTTACTACTATGCCCGATTTAACCTCATGAGAGACTATAAATTAAAAACAAATATTATTATGCTCTAATGTACAATAATGTTAGCGCTTTCTTAAAGATGAAAAAGACTATTTTAGGAATTCATAGCCCACAAAAGTAACCAAGCATAGGGCTTTCAAAAATATATATTCATGCGAAACTTTTGCCAACTTTATTTCTTCAAACTCGCGAAAAAGGCTATTTGTGAAAGAATCCTTTTATGTTTACTGAAATATGCTGTTCATAAGAAATTGCTTCCTCTGTCGGAACGTGAGCGTTCTGATTGTCACGTAAGTTTATTCCATCTTCTCCTTTCAAAATCTTCCCCTCGCTTTATTCTGATGGACTTGCATCACTTTAGAGAACAGATTTTCCGTTTATACAAGGATAGAGAACTTTAACACAATATCTAAGACATGAACGATACCTTCTGTATCAAATCTATATGCGGGACTGTGATTCCATTTCTCTCTTTATTTGCTATATATCCAATCAGTTTTCGACGTAGACTAACGTCTCTCCATAGTGGTCTAATGGTGTGACTGGAATGGGAAAAAATTATGAAGTATATAGCGCTAAAGTTAAACGAATATAGCTCCACAACCAAATTACATAGAGAGTTGGTTTTAGTTTCATTTAACAGAGAATGGTATGCATTGAAGGTTGCAAATATAATTTTAGAATTTATAATTACGGTTTAGTCTCAGTCGAGTTGCAAAGTTGGTGAAAATCAGATAGAGTCACATAGTCACACTAGACTAATAGTCACTATAGACTAAAGGGTTAACTGTCACATAGATCTACTTTAGTCACAGAAAGTCACAGTAGAGTAAGGTAAGTAAGTCAACGCTCCTCAACCCCAGCGGCCGTTTCGCAGAGACAGCCTCCCGTCGATTTTTTTTTTCTTATTTTATTGAATGTTTTCTGAAAATGCTTAGAACTGTCAATAGCGTGTTCTGATTGTTTCTGATTGAAAGATATTACACCTGATTAAAGAAGAGTTTATTGTCATCATTCCTTTGATTTATACTGCCTCGATAATACTTTAGAACAGTGGTTCCCACCCCAAAGTCCGCGGCCCACTTATTGGCCTCGGATAGCGCATAAATGGGCCGCAAAATGATAGTCAAGAGTCGAAGTCAGGGGAGCTTCAAGAGTCTTCACTTGTTTCTTGCCTTAAAAAACAATGTATTTTTATTCCTTTTACAGAAAGCTTCACTAATTACTAGCATATAAGGGCATCTATTATACAGAGAGTCCACACTTATCGCGGTCCAATAGCTAATTTCTCAACCATTATAAATAGACATATAGTTCCTGTTCGAAAATGCTTTAAATGAAGGGAAGAATTATATTTCATTTTTTTTGAGTCACTAAATATATTTCTGAAAAAATTACGAGATCTAACTTTCTATACGGTTCCCTCGGTCCTATCGGTCATATTTAGTAAAATATTCTGACACTCTAAAATTTTAACCGAAAAAAGTCCCACTATTCAGCGACTAAAACTGAGTGAGTTATGGAGCTTTGAATTTCATGATTTGTACCAATCAGCGGCCTCGTCGGGAAAGTGCTGCGCATTCATTGGTGAATCGTCTGCAAGACGGCTATTGAAATAGTGCAAAGTGGAATGAGTCAGCGATATTCAAAGCTGCATAACTCAGTCAGTTTTAGTCGCAAAAGAGTGGGACTTTTTTTGTTTAAAATTTTAGAGTGTCAAAAATATTTTACTGAATTTGATTGAAAGGACAGGGTGACCGCATTAAAAGTTAGATTTCGTAACTTCTTCAGGAATATATTTATTCCCTCAAAAAACATATATTATAATTTTTCCCTTCATTTAAAGCATTTGATATATGTCTATCTCTAACTATACGTCTATCTCTAACGGTTTAGAGATTATTAACTAACGGCTATTAGACCACGGTAAGTGTGAAGACCCTGTATATATATATATAATTAGAAATAATAATTTAGTAACAGACTTTGATATTAGAATTTAGAACATAAAAAAATTTTATTCCTTTGCACTTGATTATGGAATGCCTATAGATTTTTTAAGAGTATATATAGGTAAGAAATATTTAGGTCATTTAGAATAAAACATTCATAATGGTTTATAAAGGAATATTTTTATTTCTTTGATTGTGGGATAGTATTTTCACTTATTCTACTTGTAATGTGTAATTTTATTCAAATTAGGTTTTTGAGTTATTGGTTTCAGATTTATTGCATAGATGGCGCCAGGATCTTTCATGTGAAATTTTCCTTTTCGATAGACAATTTTACCAATTTTCAAATATTATCTAGATAAATAAATGTATTACATTTTTTAAAATGGTTTTGAGAATATTAATATAAGTATCTTACTAATTCTTGATATCAAAAATTAATTATATTATCTGGTTAATTTTTCTGTTTCATGGTAAGAATTTTGGTTGTGGCAACATGTGATAACAATATGATTGGCGGGCTATATTGAAAGAGATGAATTCTGGTAAATATAAGAGGAGTCACTGATTAGTTAATGTTTATTGAAAAGTATGGGTATTTTATTAAATTATATATTTTTACTGTCTTTAGTGCAATATCATAGTGCAATATAATATTATATTACATATTTTTATCCTGAATTTTAGTCGTTTATATACAGTTATGTTTTATTGTTAGGGTTAGTATAAGACTTTTCTTTCTAAATTCTTTCATTTTAGGGTAAATTACCCTGTTTGTTTTTTCAACAACAATAGTAACAGGGATGGTTTGTACAGCAAAATTAATTTAACCTGGCTAAAGCTTGTCCACAGCCAAGATGCTATATTAATTGTTGAAAACTCCATTTACTATGTCTGCCTATTTCAATACTTTTAATAACAACAGAGTTTTTTTACTTTTTGACATATAAATGCTTAAACTTGATTTTTTGTTCAAAG
>BGPR01000150.1:602387-616859 GCA_013235015.1 Araneus ventricosus
TAAATTGCTGCGAACGTTCACACGACTTTCCAAATTGGGATCGAATTTTTTCGTCTCTTTGGTCCTAAGAACGATTTTCGAATTTTTAAACTGTGACTTGTTCAATTTATGTTCCTACATATGCTTCGTTTATTTTACTATTCATTTGCTTGTTGCTCCCTTATTCCCAAACGTCTGTTACCAAGCATTTTTAAATGTAACTCAAATAACGGTTCTTTTAATGGATGTTAATTGGTATTAGATGAAACTAGAAAGAAAGAAAACTAAGGATAATTCAACTCTGTGGAAAAAGTCAAGTAAGTTTAATAAATTTAATCAGACTTTGTTCAATATGCAAAATGAAAGTATTATTTAAAAATAAAAAGATTTTCTTATTTTTCACATTTTCGATATTCTGAATGTGACACTGAAAAGAGTATTTTTCATTAATTCAGAGAATTTCATCTTGGATTTGTGTTGCTAAATACTTTTAATCTGAAGCATTTGGAAATCAAAAAAACTGAAAATGAATTCAGGGAACTTAATGTTTTGCATTTAGGATTGCTAGATGGAAAATTACATATTTTTCTACAGCAAGTCAAAATGATATATGAAACTCTGCTTCCGTTGTTCTAAAATTTCAGAAATAGCTATTAGCATTACAAATAGGTGATAGAAGAATTTTAGAAATAACTATTAGCATTCCTATCAAATACTTTGTTATGAATGGTAGTATTTTACGGAAGATTTAAATGTTCAATTATTGGCATAAGACTAGGAACAAACAATTTTGAGGATAATGTTACCATAATTTTTGTTCTAATAATTTAAATACATCATCCCTCTTGAATAAAGGATATAAACTACATTTTTCAATAATGCTTTCAAATGAGGTGTAGCTTTCGCGTATATGAGGTATAAACAATTTCATAGATCTGTATGATCCACTGTATTTTTCAATAACATAAATTTGTGCCAGCAACTACCCGAAGCTTTTTCACAATTAATCTTTCTGAAGTTCTGCCAATAAGTCTGTTCGAAAAATTAATCATTCTTCTATATCTACGCATGATATACGAAAGAGAAAAAAAATCACATTATGATGAAAGATGAAGCTCCAATTCCAGTTTCTCCTGAACACCAGATGACTTTCTGTCTGACATTTGACAACCTATTAATCTCGAGAAAGCAGTATAATTTTCAATAGTAATTTGATATGCAATAATGTAATGGATAGTATATAATTGTGGAAATTTCTTAGGATGATTTCATTTTTTAAAATTTGTTTTTCATTATTTCAATTCACCTCAATTTTTTTATTTTTATTAACTCTTTTTTTTAATGCAAGAATGTGATTGCTGAAAAAACTGTAAACAATTGAAGAATTACGTTTTTAGTTCGGCTAGTTTTAAAATTAAGAAAAATGTTATATAGATAGCTTCGAAATTTTAAAATGGATAATAGGGCGGGCCGAAAAAGTCGAAGTTTCTTAAATCTTTTTGCGGCAGTGCGGAAAAGTTGCGAACTCCAATCATTAAAATGTCTGCAAAATCTTATAGCTCTGAATTGATATCTACTGTCGCCTCAATGGCCAGAAAGTTGAGAAGATTGGACTAAAAATGGTCAACATTCAAAAAATAATAAAAAATCCCAGATTTCGTTGATCAGTTTGCGGTAATGCTTAAAGATTACAATTTATTAACAACAACATCGTTACAAAATTTCAGAATTATAAATTAATATCTTCTGCCGCCTCAACGACACTGAATTTTGGAAATTTATGGTGAATTTTTAAATAGATACACGTTTTACTTACCTCATTATAAAGCGAATAGAAACTTTATTCAACCTTTGAAAAATTCGCCTTAAATTTCCGCAATTCAGCGTCGTTGAGGCGGCAGAAGATATTAACCTATAATTCTAAAATTTTGTAAAGATGTTGTTGTTAATAAATAGTAACTTTTGAGCACCACCGCAAACAGATCAACGAAATCTGTGATTTTTTATTATTTTTTGAATTTTGACCATTTGTAGTCCACATTTCTCAACTTTCTGGCCATTGAGGCGACAGAAGATTTCAATTCAGAGTTATAAGATTTTGCACACTTTTTGATGATGGGAGTTCGCAGCTTTTCCTCACTACCGCAAGAAGATCTAAGAAACTGCGACTTTTTCGGCTCGCCCTAATGGATACATTACTTATTTAAAAATTTCTTTGGGCAGATTAAAGTATTTGGAAACGTAACCAATAAAGAGAAAAAGCAATACCATGAAAATTATCATTAATCACTAAAGATAAAAAGAAATATTTTATCTAAAGATGAGTTACAGCCATTTCAATATAATATGTATAATTAACGACAGTAAGTCATGTTTTTCGAAGTAAGTGATTGGCTTATGCTTATAAAAGATGAGCAAGAACTTCCGGTTTCAGATCTATAGCCATTTAACACAATAATCACAGCACTTATGCTTAAAATAAATATAAATGTTTATAAAAGGATTAGATTGCATACATATCATGTTTCTTATCCAGAAAATTAATTATTAAGATAATTATTGCTTTTCTTTGTAAAAGTGCCAGAACAAACATGGCAAAGAGGAGGAATATTAGAAGAAAGCTTCCCATAAACGCTATTAGATTTCGATTCCAACACGTTAATCCACACAAAAATATTTTCTGTTGTTCAGAAGATTAAATCTTCTTTTCTTTCCGTAAGACACTGGTTTTTAGTTTCCCTTTTGATGAATTGGGCCGAATGATGAAATTCACTTTTCACAAGCTGAGGAATAACTATAAACAATATTATTTTCATTATAACCTTATTATTATATTCATTTCCCTTTGCATTGTTAAAAGAAACAGAATGTTCTCAAGTTTTTAATTTATTGAATAACTACTGTAACCTAAGAATTTTATTGATTTAAAGAAGGGGCATAGACTTATCATGGTATAATATTTTGATTTTTTGAAATGTTTCCCAGTTTCTATAATTACTACTATTACGCCACATCACATACCCGTAGATCGCTCCAGATCAGTTTGGAATGGATGTGAATGGGAATAGAGAGGCTTCAGGTGAATCTTTATTTTTAATATCTATTTGAAAAAGAAAAACAAATATTTAAAAATCATAAGAAATAAGATTTAAATGGGTGGGATTGTTTTTAAAGCATTCGAAATCTGGAAAAGTCAAAAGCAAAATTGTTGTTGAACTAGCATTGCACACAACATTTTCTTTTTCTTCTGATAAATTGCACCATTCATGAAAAGAAATGCAAGAACTTAAATCTTTCAATTACAATATCACATACGAAGTATTAACTAGCAAAGGTACCAAAGGAGGAAAAAAAGAATCCAAATGAACTAATGTATACAAATACACAAATTAACTAACAAAAGTAACAAAAGAGGAAAAAAAGAATCGAAATATACAAATACAAAGGCAACACGCACTGGTTAAATATGTTCTCTAGAAGAGGGTGGCATGTAAAAATGTAAGATCAAGTTTCAACAAACAATAAAAAAAAGAAACAATAAAAAGCTAACAGACATAACAAAATATGGATAAACTACTTAAAACTCACTCTTTTACAAACAGGGTTCAAGGAATAACATTTCAGAAAACACATGCATACTCTTAGAGAGATATTAATACATAATCTTAAAAAGATATTAATACATAATCTTAAAATTATATTAATACATACCGTTAAAAGGATATTAATACATAATCTTAAAAGATATTAATACATACTCTTAAAAAGGCAAATTTAAAAAAATTTACTTAAGGACACTTTCTATTGCGATAACAGTAGAATGGTCAAACATATTTGTACGTACTGTAGATAAATTAAGAATAACAAAGACTGGATGAAGAGTTCCAAAAAAACACTTGTACAGAAATCTGGGAAAATAATTTTCTATTTCCAGACCCATTTATGTTTTCTGCGTTTAAAAAAACATTTCTTTTAAAGCGTTCAGAGGACTGCGTTTACAAAATTCGCCTAGCAATATATCAGTATTTTTTATGTATTTCTTAAGAGTTCATCAGAGACTCAGAATAATTGGAGATTTTTAGTTTTGGCAATACATGAAAGGAAGTTACAATTTAATCTTCGACGATTTCAAGTGCAATGTCCTTATTCTCTCTCTCTCTCGAGAAAATGGAGTCTAATCAATCGATGCACTAAAACTAACATCATTTGTCGGCGGCGGGAAAATACCTGCGTTTGAAGTGTTATTAGTGATTCTTCAGTGAATTTATTAAAAGCAATTAGCTGCCATAAATGCTATTAATTAACAAGATCACTAACGCAGTATTTCAGTTAATTTTGCTACAAAATACAGGAAAAAAGTTGTAAAAATATAATTTTTTTTGTATCATGATCATTTTATGATCTTCAAGCCATCTATGTTTTCATGAATGAAAGTCAAAAATGAATAAAAATAAATTTATTACTCATTTAATACGCTATGTATTCTTCAACTCGATATGGGGTTTTTCGAAGTGGGCCCTTCGAGTTCTATACTCTTGTTACAGCATGCCTACTGATTATGGAACATATAATTGAACTCAGAGGCGGCCCAAGGGCCGGACAAACCGGGAAACTGCCTTTGGCACCTAAGCGGGACTGTGAAGAAAAAAATGTTTTAATAGACTTCAGAAATAAAATCATACATTTTTAAAAATTTCTCGAATATATTATTTTAATTTTAGTAAGGTCACTATATAATTTTAAATGTAGCTGAAGTTTAAAAATTCCCTCCATAATATTATTAAGTCGCTTTTGCAGGTAAAAAATGCATATTTTTAAGTAAAAGTTTGTTTGACATTTAGAATACAGACATTATTGAATTTTAAACAAATATGTTGGCTGGGGTGGCGGCGCCATATTGTTACCTTCACAGGTTGGTAAAGTTACCTCGGGACGCTTCTGACATCACTTATAGAACCGCCTCTGTATTGCTCAAACCAGGTGCTTGAATTTCTGGTGAGAAAAATGTAGTCATCAGGAGCTAAATCTGGATTGTGTGAAAGATACAGCCCATATTCTATATTTTCTAGAACCAAATATTATACAACAACAGTAGAAACATGGAGTCTGAGTTTCTGGGAATTCTCGGGGGTGATTGACCCTCTTGGCGTCATCCGTTAGAAACTTCGAGAACTTTCTGGGAGGCTGGAGATCCCGGCTGTTAGTGCTGATCGTTCAGTTTCGGGGTTTGGCAAAGAACTTTTTTTCGGCGTTGTTGAAGAGTGAGAAGGACGTGGGTTGAACAAATTGAAAAGGGCATGATGTAGAAGAAAGGTTAAAATCGTCCGTGGAGCCTTTGGTCTTTCCACGGCCAGCACCGTGAGGATGATGATCTGTTAATGTTAATTGCCTGAACCAGTGTGGAAAGTGCTAAAAATCGATGAATGCATTGATTTGTGTCGGTGCTGATTAGAATCGCTGTGAATCAGATTAAGAGCATTTACTTACATGTGAGAAATATAGTGCTACAGTTCCATAGTTTTAACCGGATTGGTCTATGAATTCCGTTATGGTCATATTTACTAAAAATTGTGCCTGTGATGTTAGGCATTGCAGTTTATCAGACCGACTGATTAGTATGCGACAAACCGCGGTACAGTTTTAAAAAAAGCTATTGTGCGCGAATATGCAAATGTCTAGTTATGAGGAAAAATGGCCAAATTCCAAAAATTTCCCAAATTTTGAACGAGTTGTAAATCAATACAAAACGATCATGTAGGAGAATTTTCTCTAAAAGGTTTATTTTGTGAACTTTTATATTGCATGAAATGAGAATGTATTGATACTCATTTACTGTATAAGGTACGTTCCTTTCTTCAGTTATCTTGAATCTGAGAGCTAATTTTAGAGAGTAGTTGCAATAATTATTATTTGACCTATTTAGTGCCATTTAGGAATGGAGAATGATTTTGATTAAGTTAGTTATAATGATGGGTTGTTAAGTTATCCAAATGCATGTGTCATGAACTTCATATTAATGAATGTTTATTGTTCTTAAATTTTGTGTTTTTTATATATCAGTGATGTGAGAATTTGTGTTTGATTTTTTTTCATTCGTGATTAGATATGAGATACTTGTATTGATGCTCTTCAGTTTTGAATATAACCAAGAATATCTTTTACTGCACTGCCATTTACATTTTAATAATTTATAATAAATTTGCGTTATTCAGTTCTGCATCAGGATGATTTAGTGTAAGAGCATGGATCTTTATGTGAGTTTTAATTCTTTTCCTTCACTTTTAAATTTATTTTGCTTTTAATCAAATGTTCAAATTTTATCTTTATGAATGGTCTGATGTTGACTTAACATCCATAAGGCATGGCCTGGATGCAACATTGGGTTATTGTAAAAACACAACGTACTACCTTAACGATTAATATTTACTTACTGATTTATGGTTAAATTTAAATCTAACTCTTTGGTAAAATGATAAACAAATAAGACAATAAAAATCTCAACATTACAATTCTTTCCTTCGGAGTGGAATTATATAGAGACGAAAAGTCATATTTTTACAGTTTCCTCAAGTTACCTATTTTATAATGCATTAACATATAAGATAAAGTTTCAACAAAATAATAGGGTTCAATATTTTAAGTCTGCATAATTTGCATTTAAAAATAATCTGATTTTCTATAATTTCATATTTTTTTTCCAATCTTTGACACAGTTCTGGTTTTTATTTTAGATTGGATGATCATTTTCAAGTCTGTGCACGAAAATGAGCTTTCATAAGAAAATATTTAATTAAGAATATATTCTCTCAAGATTTTGCAAGTAATTAAAAGCTAATTATGTAAAAATATTTTTTTGAAGTTTGAGAAATCACTGTAAATCTCCGAAGAGAGAAAATATTTAGAAAGCTATAATATCAAAAATACCTTGTTATCCTTAATAATATAATAAATGTGAAAGTGTGTCTGTCTGTCTTTCTGTCTGTCTGTCTGTTTGTTAAGCTTTCACGACCAAACTACCAAACCGATTTGGATGAAAATTGGCAGAGTTGTAGCTTGAAACCCAAGAACGGACATAGGCTAGGTGAAATCACGTTAAATTAATTATTTTTGACTACAGATTAAAAATAGTTAACAAAGAAAGACCATTGACTCCGCGATTCGCTATGAAGATTTTTATTTTTCCATCTACTGTCACGTGATCCTTCAGGAATGCGAAAACATGTGGAATAAATTATTTTTAAAATCAACTATCACGTAATCCTTTTTTTCGCTGTAGCTTCGGAACAAATTGTCCGATACAAATTATTTTTATACAGACTTAAAGATAGAAATTTTACCTTTTCAATGATATTAATTTTATTTCTGTGACATTTTTCATTCAATTTTTATTAATTTTTTTAAATTTTACGTGCAGACGATTTTGAAATAACGCAAATTTATAGCGACTCAGTTGCTAGGAAATGGTTAGACTTTGAACTAATTTACCTTTATTTCTCAAAATTTTGCTTATATTTACGTACAAGTATCCATAAAATAAGGCAGAATTTACATGTATTTGTCTGTCTGTCGGTCGATCGGTCGGTCACAAGAACTGCTCCTAAACGGTGAACGGTAGCGACGTGAAATTTACACACGGCATTCTAGAGCATATGTTTAGGTCAAAGGTGTTATTTTCAACTTTCAGAGTTAATTAGTTCTTAAGATATTAAATTAAATAACGAACATTAGCCGCTTTTAAGCCTAATGCTTAGACGTTTTTTGCCAATAACTTCTGAAATCTTTATTAGACAACAATTATTTTTATGCCATTTTAAAGACCAGAAAATGATCTTTTTAATGATATTAATACCATTGCGATGAAATGTTTTCTCCGATTGCTATAAAGGTTTAAAAATATTTTTTAACGAAATTTCTGACAATACTTTTTATTCTTATAGAAATAAATTCAAGCCAAATTACTGTTTCGCGCGCGGGCTTTTGCCAGTGTTAAAATTAATACAAGAAAATATTGCTTTCTTTGACCATAAACAACAAAGGAGACTTTACACTTCCGGTTTCCTGTTGTGGTAGCATTTACAGCTTTTATTGCGGTTACACAGTGATCCAATGACGTTAGTGAATTATTCTCTCGATGTTTTGTTTAACTTTCACAGTGAGGTATTACAGAATATCCATCTGTAGATACGGTAATGGGCATTAACAAGAAGCGTCATATTCTGTAGAGCTCTTCAAGATCTTAGATTTGTCAGGGGCACCTTCCGACAAGCCTAGAATGATAGTAGGTGTGCCAGTACTACTAATACGTAACCTCGATATACCGAGACTGCGCAATGGCACACGGTTAAAAATTACACACTTAGGTACAAACGTCGTGAAAGCTACTGCTATGACTCATATAAGGAGAAGAGAGAGTATTTTAATTCCACGCCTTCCGATAACACCGAAGGATTTATCATCTCAGTTCAAAAGGTAACAAATCCCTGTAAAAATATCATTTGAGAGGCTCAGGGCCAGACACTGAAAGTGGCAGGCGAACATTTGAAAAAACCACATTTTTCTCATGGGCAACTATATGTGGCCTGTTCACGTGTGTACAGCCCACACAACCTCTACATCCGTGCAAATAACGTGGTATACAAAAGTATATCATCATAGATAAACAATTTACATAACTATATCAGCATACATGTACAGTACACTCCTGTCAGCCGTCCAATTAAGTATTATCAACAGTCAGAACTTTTCCTTTCCCCTTTCAAAATGCAACATAACATTTACATTCGTGATTAAAAAAAAGAATAATTCAAATTCTTCGCGCACGAAGTCGCGGGTAACAGCTAGTTAAGAATATAAACTTATCGAATGCCAGAATTTTATTTTGAGAATAAAGTATTTTCTTGCCACAAGTCATGTTTGAAGCCTTACCAGATGACTGGTGTTCAGTGATAAATTTACCCAGTGGTTGTAGATGTGTTTTCTGACATAGATGGAAATTTGGCTGGGGATGTTTTAACATAACTTGAAGAGAAAATGCCAGGAAAAGTTTTATTGAGTTGCATCTATCTCTTTCATCCCTGGACAGCAACATTTATCTAAATAATTCAATAATGTCTCAAGAAAGCAGGGTGTAAAATATTTAACCTAACAGCATTATATGAAAGGTTGCTATGTTTCATATTTGATTAATCGTATTTTGAGAGCGATTAAACTGAATGAATTGCTAGAAAAAATAAAACTAAAATAAAAAATATATATTTAAAGTCATCATAAATTATTAAATATTCGTAGGCTTTTGCATATACAAAAAATAAAAAATGATTTATGAATTGAACACTTTTACAATGTACAATATTTTTTTTTTTTACATATCGGATGATTTTAGAGTTGTGTTGGGAGTTGGAACCCTAAGTCCGAAAATGTTAAATTGGCAACTTCGATGTACCTTTTTTCAAAATCTGTTAAAGATTTATGTTTCAAATTTGTTATACAAGTAAATTAAATTACATTTTTTTTCTTTATACTAAAATGATTTTTTTAATTCAAAAAATTATTTTTAAAAAATTGTTTTGTGTCAAAACAAAAAATGTGAAATTGGCCATTTCGATGTACCTTTTCGCAAAATCTGTTATAAATGCATATTTAAATTTTTTTATAGAAGTAACATACACCTTTCTAATTATACTGAAATAAGCTTCTGGTTAATTTTTAATTTTTATAAATTTTCAAAATTTTTAATTAGACATAGTGAAATTTTACACTATTTTGACACAAAAAAATTGCAAAAAAATGTTTTGAGTTTAAAAAATAACAAAAAACTCATTTAAGTATAATGAGAAAGGTATACTTTTCTTCTAAAAAAGTTTCAAAGAAGTATCTTTAACAGATTTTGAGAAAAGGTACATCAAAATGGCCAATTTCACATTTTTTTGTTTTGATACAAAAAAATTAGTAAAAAATAAATTTTGAATTTTTTAAAAATCATTTCAGTATAATGAGGAAGATGTACTTCTCTTACAAATAATTCCAAACATGAATCTATAACAGATTTTGAGAAAAGGTACCTCGAAGTAACATTGTTAGGGTTAACGGACTTACGGTTCCATCTCCCTTAAAAGATCTGTTAGCAGCATACTTCAATTTAAACTCTTGCGTTTTTCAATGTTTTAAATATTACAATATTGTTTCCTGCCAAAACTAAAGCAAAACTAAAATTCTGTCAATAAGTGGGAAGTTATACTTTTCTCCGTTGTCAGCAAAATAAAAACGAAATGATTATTATATTTCAAATAAAGATACAGTTTATGATGCTTTGAGAATTCTGCGATGATCAAGGAAATAGAGAATCTTTGATAGTTGTGGTCACGGTACTTAACGGACTGCAAATCTAGGATTATCTACATCTAGACGTGATGATCAAGGAAATAGAGAATCTTTGATAGCTGTGGACACGGTTCTTAACGGTCTGCAAATCTAGGATTATCTACATCTGAACGCGATGATCAAGCAAATAGAGAATCTTTGATAGCTGTGGACACGGTTCTTAACGGTCTGCAAATCTAGGATTACCTACATCTGAACGTGATGATCAAGCAAATAGAGAATCTTTGAAAGTTGTGGTCACGGTACTTAACGGACTATAAATCTAGGATTATCTACATCGTGGCGTTAAAAATATGAATTGATTGAATAACTTTTAGTCATGTTGAGAAGTGATCTGTTTTTCTCTCCACCTCCTAATAATGCATAACTCAAATAGGAGCCTCAACATTTTAATAGCATTTCTGTACTTTTAACTTAAAATATTCAAGTCTCAATCCAAATATATTTTTTTAAACTCAATCCATTTTTGTGTATTGGTTACTTTCTTCTTTATAGAAACTGACCATGGCGGATGCATTTGAATCCATGAAATATAAAATTTTCTAATAAAAATATTTAGTTCTGAGAAATCAAATCAAAACTAACGTTTTATTTTTTGCACTAAATTTACGACTACTTGCTCATAAAATTTTTTCATATTTTTTTTAAGTCTGAAAACATTCATTTTGCATTTTCCCAAAAGAAACCTCTTATCATCAGGAATTTATCTTTTCTTTAAAGCTTAATTTAAGGGAGTCATTTTAAATAAATTTAATTTAAAAGATAGCAATAACTAGCATTTTATTTCTGACTCTTCTTATAAAATTATTTAATGTAGCAATTATACTTATTGAGGAAATTGATTCTTAAATAGAACAGCGTTAGAATAACATGAACTAAAGCTTGAAAAAATGACGTTTCTGACAGAAATATTTTATGGCGTTCATGTAACGAATCAGCATCATGAACAGTGATAAATGCTGTCCCCATTCTAAAGTCTGGATATCCAGACGGTGAAAACATTTTTAAATAGCATTTTGACAGAGTGCTCTGAAGCTCTCATCTCTTATGAATGTAAAGTGCTTTGGTTAATGTCCAAGGGTACTGTGAGCCCATTTGTTTGAAAAGCACCGCTCCGGATAATTTGGCCATGAAGTTAAGCTTTTCTTCAATTCTCAACAGTTGGTTTCTATTTCCAGTACAGTTGTTGGCTTTTAAGGTGATTGAAACTGATATTACATTTCGTTCAGTATTTTCTGTATAGAATAGCACTGAAGTCAACAATAAATATATTTGTCAATACACGCACTGCGTTTGTAGTAGTTTATTTCAAAGCCTCTGTTTTTAAAGCACACATGCTTGCCAAAGATAGTTAATGTATATCATTATTACTTGAATAATATTTTTCTCTTCAAATAAGAATACTTATCTGCTGATAAAAACAAGAATTTGAATCAAAAGTTTGTCAAAATTATAAACGTGAAAATAATTTCCGAATTTATAATAATTTAAATACAATGAAAAAGAATACAACAAATGCAATTATTTAGATTGGTTTGAATTATAATAATATAAAGTTTAAATATCATTTAAAATTTCATATTTTAACATTTTTAAAAATGTTAAAATATGACATTTTAAATGAAATTTCTTAAATGTCTTAATTTCTTAAATTTCTTTAAATAAAAATCTTGCTTTGAAAATTTATTTAAATATTTTTCCAAGAATGTTTAGCTGTTTCGTAAGCAAGTTTTTAGAGTGTTTTTCTTATCAGATATCTCTTACTTCTAGTTTTTAAACAATAACACTAATATAAAACTAAAACTCTAATTGTTCAAATATTAGCTTTTTTGAAAATGAAATAACATCACGCTTTTCTTTGGCAGCAGTATACTATTTGCCAAAATATTCAAATATACAACCTTTGAATCTAGAAAAATATACTATTCTTTTCTTTTTAGTTATTCTAAGGGGTAGAATCATATTACAGAAAACAATGAAGCAAAATATAAACAATTATTTTAAAACAGCAAAAGAATGCCCTGAACAACCTTTCCACGATCAAACTACTAGCTGTCACGAGCAGATGTTCCACGATGCACAGAATTTTCGAAATTTGAAATGCCACGGGCCATTTCTCGTGGGTTTTTTGCGAACCTGAATTGCACGATTGTCCAGTTTGTTAGTCTTGAAACATTCCTCATTATTCCATATTAATATCAAATACAGGTGAAAGGAATATATACTTTTATTATAGGCTTCATTAGAAGATTGAAAACCACAAGAAATGGAGAATATTGAAACCAATTATCATTTTCCGTTCACTAATTTTGGCACAATATACATAATTTTAAGCATTGCAGAATTGTTTTTATTGCTCATTTAACAACGTCGAATCTTCTAAATGAAAAGGGATGTTATTGTCTGAACAGTCATCCAAAAATTATTTAGAGATACAGCTAGGTTATAATTCTGCTCTCATAGAGCTAAAGAAATGAGCATTTTGAAACAATATCACGAAGTCTTACTTCTATAGAAATAAATGCAAATTATTAAGAGACTGATGATTTAAGGATTCATTCTTTCTTTCAAAGTATTTAAACTGCACCAGCGGGGTAAATTTTACTCTAACATAAAAAAGAAAAATACTTCATATCTGTTCCCTATTAGTACTAAAATATGGCTTTTCTGTCATGCACGTTTAAATCCTTACCCTCGGACTATCAAGCTTACGTCATATCTCCAATAACCTAGAAGTTAAATGTGTTTCATTATTTTCTCAAGACATTCCTTTGTTTCATAAAAACATTTTTTTTTTTGTTTTCAAAAATTTCGTTTGTTTCCTGAAAAGCTTTCTTTAGTTTCCTTCAAAAAAAATCCTTTACATGTGCATATAATGATTTAATTTTTTAACCTTTTTTAATTATTTTCAACGCTATTTCATTTCAAATTACTTCTATTTCCATCGTAGGAAACGCACTTCTACTTTCACTTTGAGTCACGTGTGTTTTCCGGCAAGTCCCAGTCTTCTGGGTACTTAAGCTCTCTGCGCAGTGTTAACTTCCCTTTTTCGTCTCATTTTAATTGCTGCGGTGAGGTACGGCTGGCGTCGTTCGTAAATATGATCATGGATTCCATGGATTGGAAATTTTTGATTATCATCTAAGATGTTGAAGTAATCTGATCGCCTTCAGCATCAAATAATGTTCCTGAAATAAAAAAGAATTCACTTTAATCATTTGTGTATTTAATTTCAACTGCCGCTTCAAATTTTAAAAGTCTGATGACATTATATAAGTATATCTAAGGAGATCTTAAAATATAAGCAGTAATGACAACAGCAAAATGTAGAGCTTTAAGGGCAGTTGCAACCCTTATTCAAAAAATGTTCAATTGGCAACTTTGATTGCCTTTTTCTCAAATTCTGTTATAGATTCATGTTTGAAATTTTTTATCCAAGTAAAGAACACCTTTCTCATCACACTAAAATGAGTTTTTGGGTAATTTTTAATTTTTCATAAATTTCTAAAACTAGGGGGCTCTGCCCCCTGCTCGCTAAAGCTCGCCAACCCCCAGAAGGATTGCGTTGCAATCCTCCCAGGTTTGCTACGCAAACCCTGCTCGCTTCGCTCGCTATAATGAAGACACTGTGTGTCCTAGAAGTTATTTTAAAATCTTCATATATATATATATATGAATCGGCTTTATTTTGCTTCTGATGCTTTAACTTAAATCAGCACAGAATAAAATTTTTTAGCCTCAAAAAAGATATTTTTCTTCAAATAGAACTTACAAAGTAAAGCTGATTTCCTTTTAATGCTTTCACCTTAATAAAGAAGGAATAAAATTTTTTGGCCCTGAAAAGGGCCGTTTTTTATATAGTGAAAGCATCAGGAACCTCCCCATAAACACAATTAAATATTTCACATTTTGGAGCTATCACAGAAACAGATTCAAAAGATTGTGCTGTACGAAAGCAGGTATATACATATTCAATAAATTCCTATATATAAAATAATATACAACATTGAAGACTGTGCTCTACAAAAAAATTGTATCAAAGCAGGTATATTCAATCCACTCAGAAATAAAATAATATACAACATTGAAACAAATTAAAAATGTAATGCAAAA
>BGPR01000150.1:616869-636558 GCA_013235015.1 Araneus ventricosus
TCACATTTTGGAGCTACCACAGAAACAGATTCAAAAGATCGTGCTCTTGATAAGCCAACATAGAGTTGTCCATGACTAAAAACCGGCTCATTGAGCACCAAACATATCTTTTCAAAAGTTTGGCCTTGCGACTTATTAATTGTCATGGAAAAGGCTAAACGAATGGGAAATTGCATACGTTTAAATTTGAAAGGCATGTTAGTCTGAGATGGAATCAAAGGGATTCGGGGAATGAGAAACGTCTGTGTACCATCAATGGATTTTGCCTGAATGATGTTTTGCTGCAATTTTGTGATAATTAGGCGTGTACCATTGCATAATCCTTTAGAGGGAGCTAAATTTCTCAACAGCATTACAATGCAACCTATTTTCAACTTTAACTCATATGGAGGCAAACCAGTTGGTGTCAAAGAATTTAAAAATTCTTCAGGAAATGTCAATTGATCTTGAGGATCTTCACTCATGATCATATCAACTGCTTTATAAACAGTTTCATTTCCCGGCATAAATTCCAACACTTTATTGTTGATTTCCATGGATCGCTCATTATTAACAGTAAGGATAGCTCGACCTTTAAGCTCCTGTGGGGTCACACTGGAAAAATCTATATCACTGTACAATTGATGTACAGGGTCTTGTATTGAAGGGTAGCATTGCAAAGGCAACTGAATCGTTGAGCCACTTTTTTTCTCTCCAATGTCCAACAACCAAGCACCAAAATCCCTTTCAGATTCAAGGGCACGCATATTTTTTGTCAGATATAACTTATGAAATTTCAACCAAAGAGCGTGTTTTTTTAAGGAGCTGGCAACAGTTAATGTTCTTGAACCTCTTAAAATTACTGGAAGAACTTGGCGAAAATCTCCACCCAGTAGAATGACTTTGCCCCCAAACGGTTCTTTACATTTTGTGAGATCTTGTAAAAGTCTATCAACAGCTAAGAAAGCATGAACATGTGTCATGGGTGCTTCATCCCACACAATTAATTTTGTTTTCAGTAACATGTCAGCTTCTTTTGTATTAGGCTTCAAATTGCAAGTAGATGTTGCATTTAAATCAATTGGAATTTTAAAAACAGAATGGGCTGTTCTCCCCCCTATTAATAGAGTTGCAGCAATACCTGTAGATGCAACAGGAATAACATCATCACCTCTACCACGTATTGTGTGAAGCAAAGTTGAATAAACAAAAGTTTTTCCTGTCCCAGCAGGACCATCTAAAAAATAACACTTGGGTGTATCTGCAGCGTTGTTGTACACTGCACTTAATAAGATTTCCACAACATTCCGCTGTTCACTATTTAACTGCATAGTATAACTATTAGCTTTAGCCTGCTCTTCCACAACATCAAAGTTCGCTCTCTCCAAAACACTTGCAGGCAAATCTACAGTTGGTAGATGCAGTTTTTGGAGACTTAAATTGTAGGATGTAAGCAGTTCCTCAATATCTGCAAGTGCATAGTGAGGTCCAGTCTGCTCAGAATAACGATGCACAAAGTCCTCACAAAGTGAAACTTGATGCTGCACCCATAAATCTGGAACATCCTCCACTTCTCCAAAGCCACAAATCATTGTGAACAGCATGCGCAACTGTCTCGGAGATTGAAATTGTGCAGCTTCATTCAAAGCATCATGCCACTGCTGGTCACCTCGAAGAAGTCCATACTCCTGACATGCTTGTTGAAATGTAATGCATCTTAACCCATTTACGGTCAAAATATCATCAAAACTAATGGCCCCAGACTTGCGCAGTAGTAGCATCCTCAAATAGTACCTCTCAGAATCCAGTATACTAACTACTGGCAGTCTCCCAATAACATTTTGTCCACCACTTTGTCGCTTCTTCCAATTTGTATCAAACACATAATATTGTGGAATATCTGAGTAAGAAATGTTGTGAGCTGAAGGATCATTTTTGTTTAGTTCAAACCATGATGTTAGTGTTGTTTTTCTTAAAGCAGCTCGTTCAATTGCTTGGGCTTCTTGACCGTCTTGGTACACAATCGGCTGTTGCTGTGGTAAATGCACAGCTAAGCGCACTACAGTGTGGGATTTATGCGACAAATTAAATTCATTTAAACGCCACATGGCTTCAGGTGCACTAACATACCTACCTTCAACAAAACTTAAAATTTCATCATGATCCAGAGCACCTTCTTTTTGTATTTTGACCGAGGCTGCATCATGTCCTTTGTATACATATTTATATAAGTATTTGACACTTTTAACTGAGGCACAAACTTCAACATTAATATGCGCATTAAATTTTTTAAGCAACCAAGGATTATAGGGGACAACCCATCTGTTATCGATGGAATATTTCCCTACCTGGACAGGTTCAGTGGCTCTTCTGCGATAAATAGGGTATCCATTAACATTTTCCTCTGTATCATCCTTGAATTGTTTCGGAAAACTTTTGCAGCACTGTCCATCTCTCATGCATGGAGAATTTATATTTATAGTTCCACATGGGCCATGTACCATGCATTTTGTCACAATTTGGAAGAGTCTAAGATCAGTGCAAGGATCTGGAAGTTCTGCACTCACAAACTTGTCAATGTCATCTTTAGTGCGCATTTTGCTTTCTGAATCTAATGTTAGAAGAATGTGGGCATGAGGCAAACCTCGCTTTTGGAACTCAATAACATAAATATAGGCCAAAACAGTTCCAAATATTCCATGCTTGCAAATATCTTCTAAAAGTTCTTTTAATTTCATATTAAATACACGTACAATAATATCAGGTCGGTCTTCAGGACGTTGCACACCCTCCATGCTATTTAAAATTTCAGACCAAGATGGGTTGCAAGTAAATGTCAGAAAGAGATCTGGCTTACCAAACTTGCGTACCATAGCCATTGCATCTTGGTAATTTTGTTGCATATGACGTGGGCTCCCTTGGAAAGAAGATGGCAGTATTATAAGTTTTCCAGTGCGTATATTTTCATTATGTGCTCGACACTCTAAAGCATCTAAAAGCCCCCGATAAAGTTCAATTCGCAAATCTTTTTGATTTTGTCGCAAAAAATGTAAACGTGAGCCTTCGGTTTTAACATATGCATCAAAAAATTATATTGCTGAAAAAGCTTACCACTATTGTGCAAAATACTGAAACCATTTCGCTGGGAAAGTCTGCATGCATAATATTGTAGCTGAGTGACACGGGTGCGCTTTGCTGTTCTCCTTTCTTCTACATGTTCCATTCCAGTGTTCCAACTACACTCGCCCCTTGGAAATAGCAAAGGATAGGTCATTGGATCACAGCATTGATTTAAAGGTGAAATGCTTTGGCATGTATCCCCAACTGGGTACACACAAATGTCTCGGTTGGCTGGGGGCTCTCCATTATCACCTACAAATATAGCTGCTACTTCAGTGCATAAAGTAGGAGCATTATAGCGCCGCATATCCAAATTTTTATCTTCCAAAAATACCATTTTCACTGATGTAGTTGGGTGCTCTTGTACCAATCGGTGCATTTGAAGATAAGACTGAGCAAAGGGATTGATTTCCCTTAACATAAAATCAAGTTTTTCAAATACATGTTGCAAGCAATTTTGATTGTTACTCAAGCGTTTCTCTGTTGCCTCACTGGAGTCAAATATATAAAGTTGTCCGTAACTTTCTTTATGTTGGTCACTTGCATACAGGGGGGAAACTCTGTGGTACACTTGACCATGTAAACGGTAACAGTATGGCCCAGTTCCACGTGGTGGTTTAATTTGTGCTCCCATCGAAGCGAATGCAAAGGCAGAATTGTATTCCCGAATTCGCTGTCGATAATTTTTAGCATCAGGTGAATTTTCAGTTAGCAATACTTTCAATAGTTCCGGTGCATCCGGAAATGCCAGTAACTGAACCTTTCCATCATGGCAACATTTTGTATACTTATGGGCAGTATTTTTCTCTTCCTTCCAATAAACAGCCCCACAAAAACCGCACTGTTCGGACATAGTTCCACAATTATGCTCCTCAACATCGTTTCGAATACACACACGTTTTGTTCGACGGCGATTATCGGCTTCGTTTCGAATACGTCGTCTTATAGTGGATTCCTGAACTGTTTCCTGATTCCGTTCAGTACGCCTTTGTTCATTTCGGATAATATATCCAACAGCACGACTTAAATTCATTATTTTTACAAATTTCCACAACTACTAAAAATAGTTTTCAATAAACGTGATCACACGAAGCAACTTTAGACTTTCCGCGGATGTAAACAAATCAAACTTGCGAGCTGTTGCCAAACGGCGATTAAGAAATTCGACCCTTTTTTGTCGCTACGTAAGAGAATTATATATATAGATATTTAATTAGACATATTGAAATTTTACCCTATTTTAACACAAAAAAATTGTAAAAAATTAATTTTTGAGTTCTTTTCAAAACTCTCCTTTGAGTATAATGATAAAGGTATACTGTACTTGTATAAAAAATTTCAAACAAGTATCTATAACAGAGTTTGAGAAAATGTGCAACGAAGTGTTCAATTTAGCATTTTCGGAATAATTGTTCCAACTCCCTTTAATCAAAATGCTGTACAAAAGAAGAATAAAATAAATTCGTTAATACAGTTTATTATATGTTTAACATCTGATGCTCCGAATATGTTCTTTAGAAAAATGCTTATAAACAGAAAATTTTGACTTTTAACGCTTCTTTGTTGGAGAGTAAATATGGAACAAAGTTAATATTTTAAGTATCTCTTCATACCTTTGAGGATTAAAAGCTTTAAAAGTCATCATTTAGTTATAAGAAAACTAATAAACTTTTCATTTTCGAAATAGGAAAGATTAATAGGAATCATTGAAAAACATGTTACATAACTCTTTTTTTTATACGGAAAACTCTTTCAACGAGCTTGACATCAACAAAACCCATTACGTATATGCAATAAAAGCGATAATGTGGAAAATGATGATGTAAAGCCTGCAGCGATGAATTGAGACAAGGCAGTTAGAAAAATGCTACCGATTAGAGAGAGAAAAAAGAATGAAAGTCATAGAAGTTGTTTAGAAGACATTTATTTATTTTTAGAAGCAAGGAAATTGCTCTCTCCTGCTATTAAAACATCAAGAAGCCATTAGTGGTTTATGAGATCTCAAAGTTGAATAATATTGGAAAAGTATTTGTAGTTTCATAAGTGATCATATTCTTTTCAAAGCATTTTTCTTCGGAATATCTGGCTTAAGTCCACTTAAGTCAAGTAATCTGAAACCATACAACTATAAGTTACTTATGTATAAAAAAAACTGTTTTTTACGAAAATAATATTGCAGATGTTGTTGACCTAAAAAGCAAACATTTTCTGTATAATTAACTTCTCGCATTCAAAATAAAAGCAATGAAATAAGAAATAACAATTAAAAATCTCATGGATTTTAGTTTCCAATTTTTGGGAATGGATTTGCATAACTTTAGTGACTCTTTATTGAATGTAGGGGCGATTAAATCTCCTGCGAAATAGTTTGAATTCTTCTTCATAGATGGAGCTAGGGGCTTGCTAGATTTTCGATTGCTTTGTTCATCTTATAGCGTCCATTTCTGCTTGGCTTGATTTTGAAAAAGGGTGAATATTTACATTTTTCTCTCTATTGATTTTGGATTAGGGAATTTGTTGGAAAATTTTTTTCTTTATTTGGTGGCCGGACAAATTCAGATCACAGAAAGGATTAAATTTAGATTTTTGTCATTCCTTTCTACAGAAAATTTGTCCATTTAGAACTACTAATGGCGTGTGGTCTCCGATGAGTCCGCCATTCTAGTTCCTTTCCATTTTAAGTAATTTCTAATTTTTGTTAAGTGTTTCAATTATTGGAGAATTTTTGCTATTTTATACTATAGTTTTTGTTATGTTGTCTTTAAAAAAATTTTGTTGAAGCAATTACTTTTTGCTGCTGCGTTTGTGCGCAAAAAACGTATATTGTTTTCATTATTATTATTGTTTACTTTTCTGTTTCTTTTATTTATTTTATTTTTAATTCAAATTTATATTTTTCTATTATTTGTCTTCGTATTCTATTAGATGTAGCTGCATACGCGCCTTTCTATTTAATGCAAAAAGATAGTTTTTATTTTATTTTATTTTAATTTCAATTAATTAAGTTTGCTAAATTTTATCAATTGTAACTGCAATTAAATGGAATTTAATTAATACCTTCATTCCTTGAATTACTGATTTAGACATAGTTGATTAATGAATGGTTCTGAAGCATCAATACAGTAATTTTTGTACGAAAGTTTACCGTAACACTCAATCTATTAAAAATTTCAAGGTAAAACAATGATGATAAGAAGGTATTTTTATTGACATTTCAAACATTCCATTAAAAATAATTAATATGTTTAGAAACACATATTCAGAAAAACGTTTCACAGCATCTGCTATATAAAAAGCTTCATAAACAGTTTTTGATTAGGTAAAAAATATCTTATTTTCTATTTCCTTCTATTCTAAATCCCAAATCGACATGGGTTGGAAAGGAATGCTACGGAAAATAATATAATTAATTCCACAGAATAAAATACCAAAATTTAAATTGCAAATAAAAAATTAAAAGGCTGACAAATACAGAATTAAGGGCTTGGAATTAAAACTATAATGAAATTAAAATTTTATATAAAAAACAAAACAGAAACTGCAATCAAATCATATCCAAAGTTCACAAACAGATGCCGTATTCCGACATACTCCCAAACAAAATTTATGTTTTAATACAGACAAGATTAAGAGAGAAAAAATATAAACAAATTTTTAACAATAACAAGAAATATAAACGATATATAAACAATATAAGAACAAAAATATAAACAATATATAAAAAATATAAACAATATATAAAAAATATAAACAATATATAAAAAAATATAAACAATATATAAAAAAATATAAACAATATATTTACGAAAATACAAACAATGTATGAAAACCAGCTGCTTCTAAAACCATTCTTAAAATCAATAGAAAAGGAGAATTGTGACAGAAACTAGATTATTTGTACATTGTATGATTTATTCTACAAGCTTCACAGACCCTGGAAACAGCTCTAGTATTTTTAATTTAATTTTTAAGCCAATCTTGTTTGAGTAGAAAATATCTGTCAAACATTAACACTTTTTAATGAAGTATTACAGAAGCACTTTCTTTAATGATCTATGCGAATTTTTATTCAGTGAAACCATTCCGCTCTACATTCCACATTGTACATTTCACAAAATACAGTGAATATGAAAGTACAGTCTTGTGGTTATAATTAATGATTTTTAGAATAATTTGATAGATCTTCTAATTTTGGAAAATCGAAAGTAATACAATTTTGGAAGATCGCAATGTATGTATTGCTATTTAAAAATATCGAAATTTTGCCATTGCCAGCGCAACTATGAGAGCTGGACTGTTGCTTTCCTCATAATTCTCGCGCGTATACTGCATAATACCTGCATTCAAAATTTTATTCTGTTCCCACGAATGGTATGCTGGCCAGACGGTCATATAAGCAAAGTTCTTTAAAGCCAGCCAGTATATTTCTGGCGAATGTAAATCTGTAGTATCATGTGAAAACTCATTTTCTTTCAAAACCCTACATTCTTCAGCATGACTCGATATCTTTTCCAAGAAGTGCAGTTCATGCAACTAAAATAGTCTTCATACCTACAACAATATTCCAACTCAATATTTTGTCATTTGTCTTCTATGCTCCTTTTGAAATCATTGATGAAAATAGCTCGATATTTTTGCTCTGCCAATTTCAAAGACAATGCTATAAAGAACCCTTACTTGATTTTTACCTGCTATAAACGTACACTTTTGTATGTTTAACATCACTGCGTTGGACTCGCATTGCAAATCACTCAGGATTTATTTTATAAACCGTTCTCGTTATATCGTACTTTCTTGTATATCATATGGTTATCAAATATACCATGCAGAAATGCAAGGAACCTAATAAAATCCAGACAACTCCCCCCCCCCGGCATTTACTTAGAAATGATGATAGCTATAGTCAGAAAATTGGTGTCTAATTGTATTGAAGAGAGTATGCGCTACGCGATGGCGCAATCTACAAAACCACCTAGCTGAAAAAGTTGGTGTAAATGTTCTTATCTCTAAAATGATAAGATATATAGGAATAAAATGTATCACAGAGTGGTATAATGATATTAATTCATCAAGGAAAGATACCTTGTGCACATTATTGTTGAGAATTGAATTCGTGAAATGCGCATTATTTGGTGTGATTTCTCGTTTCTGAGAAATTTTGTAGAGATCATACCGTACCTTCAACTATGAAACATTACTTAAATCACACAGTTGGAAATGACAGCCAAATAAATGCCAGTTTCACGCGTCTTAGCATTAAAGTGCACAAGGTATCTTTTCATAATAAATCGATGATGCTGTTACAATACAATTGCTCAACAAGCAATTAATAAGAGATCTTACATGGGAATATTTTCGTGTATCACATGTACCATAACAGTTAAACCTGACTATTTTTGGATCACGTTACAAAAATTTAGATATTATTTCTAGTTGAAACCGCATACTGATTTGAGATATAAATTACATAATCTCAAAAAATGGGAACTCGGTTTTTGTAGTACAGTAACATCAAAATTCGAAAAACAATTTCCAAAAAGATTTTTTCTACTTAATCCTTGTACCTGGAGATGAAGTGTTTAAAAGTTACGGGGAATATACTGAAATCCGAAGTCACTTACTCTTCAATGTAAGAACCATATTAACACACACGAGAAAAGTTAAGGTTAATTAATGGATCCTCTAAACCTGGCATTATTTTCCGGTCTTGGAGAATTGCCAGCTTTGGAAGTGCTATTAGAGATTCTATGGAGAATCAAAATAAATCTATGATCTGTTCTTCATCGCAGTCTTTAAAGGTTTATCCAACGTTGTCATTCATTTTGGCGACAACATTTTGGTACAGCTTACGTACGGCATCACTTTCGATCATTTTGTTTTGGCGAATTTTTTCAACAGCTTCAATATAGGACCCCATTGGCGATATTTTTTTCTGGCGACTTAACGATACGATGTTCGGTTATGCGACAAAAAGTCGCCAATGCAAGATTATCGCCGTATATCAAAGCTGTTCCAACATTTTTTCCGGGAACACCAGACATCATAATTTGTCTCTAAAGGAGGAACTTTCTTTATCCCCGTGAATTCTCTGTCTTATATATAACTTGTTAAGTTATATTTGCAATCTTAAACCAACCAATGTACAATATTGAACACCTATATTATGCACAAATTGGTTGAAATTTAGAAGTTGGTACACTCTCTTAAAATGGAGCGAAATCGCCAAATCTAATACACGTAATGCCTGCATATAGCTTTGGCGACTTGGCTCCAATGTTATGCAGCGGTCAACGTCTTACTTTGGCGATTTGGCAGCGTTTTAAGAGTGTGTACCAACTTCTAGATTTCAACCCACAACCTTTTACTCCCTGTACAAAACTAATACATTAACTTTATAAAGTTACATAAAAATGTTCTGGAACAGATGTTTAGGAGGAGGTAGTCATCAAATTTTTATAAGATGAACCATTTGGATAGAATAATGGGAAAAGCAAAATTTCGAAAAAAGAGAAATGCACGATTAGAGGGAACTAACCAGGAAAAGTAGATCTGAACAGGGAAAAACTATGATCCTATATCCCTCACACACAAACACTTTTTTCAACGCAAATCATTTACAAAAATCTGTTTTTATTCAGCATTTACAAAATTAAAACTAAATGTTTTCTTTTATCAGTATTAAAAAAATAAATCATTTTTTATCAGTATTAACAAAATTACAATTAAATGTCTCCTTTTATCAGTATAAACAAAGTTAACATTAAATGTCTGCTGTTATTAGTATTAACACATCCACCGTGTATAGGGCCTGTTGCATGTTAAAACATACCTAGTGGCCAAACGTCCTGCCGCTGATGTGGTGCGGAATGTTGAAGAGGGGGGCGTCAGCTTAGGTGTCGTCCTCAACATCTGACCACGGTTCAAAATTATAAGGACGTCCCAAAATAGCCCCCATGTTGCTTGAAACGGAACGTTAATGTAACTTAACTAAACAATACCAAAACGATTCAAATGTGTTAACACTCTGATTCCTAAGGCCATTGATATAAAGGGATCTCAAAATACGGGAACGTCCGAGCTCCTCTATCAAAGATAAAGAAAATTAACTTTCCCCCTCAAAAACCACAATGACAGCTGGCATTGTCCGAATTGTAAGAAAAATCCCCTCTTCCCCAAGCACATCTGGGCGAGCCACTCTAACGAAGAAAGTACTCGCCGCTGGTGTGAAATCAATCGCAGTTAACGAAAGGGGGTGAAAATTTCAGAGTGACATTCGGACGTTTTGGACAACTGTCGTCTTTTGCTTGAAGGGACGTATGGGTCGTCCAATGGTGAAAAACTCGCTATTGACTCATAAACACATTGAAATCACTAAAACGGCCACCATCTTGAAACGGCATGAGAAATTTTTTGACATAAATGTCTTTTCTTATGACTTCAAAAAACCTGAATCAAAGAAAATCGAACCAAACATTTGGGGGTGACTACTTAAAAACAAATTTACAGACTGAGGAAGTGCTGAACGGAGTTGAAGCAGGGTTAACTTCGATAGATCAGCTATCATAACTTTAACAGTAGCAAAAGCACCTAAAAATGGTAGAAGTATCTTGATGAAATAAGTATTTATCATAATAATACAAAAATTGTGAGTGATACGCAAAAAAATACACAAGTAACAGATAATATTTTTAAAATTTTAACAACTTGAACCGTTTTGTAGAATCCCTGGAAAAAATCTTACCGAAAGAGAGAGAGAAAAAAATATTAGATCCAATGAAACAAGGATAAGCAACTATAAGTCTGAAAAACTATAATTTTTTCTCTAATTCTCTCTTTTTGAATGCGAATTATTAACACACATCTTTTCTTTCATCAGTATTAAAAAATTGTCTATCTGTATTTAAAAAATTAATGTTTGTTTTTAGCGTATTGTTCATATTAAAATTAAATGTTTGCTTTTATCAGTATTTACAAAAACCTTTACCAAAATGATTCAAATGGTGCCAAAATCTCCAATGACTCGCCAAAACGTTGCAATTAGTTAATTGACCACGCTTTTAAAACTAATTCAAAAAATAAAAATCCTTATATATACATCGTTTTTTGTTCCATCAAGGAACATTTCTGCCATATTTGAAGAAAATCGAGCAACGCGTTTGGCCGTTATTACGACACAAACGAATTTACAGACAGACAAAATGCTGAATGGCTGAGTTAAAAGGTAGACCTCGCTTCGCTCGGTCAGTTATTTGCTATGGATTTACTGAATTTCCAAGATAAGCTGCGGATTCTTTCTCCTAAACTTTGAAACAAACACTAAGTGCAGAGACGTTGGAGTTATCTTTGTGATTTCATCCTTTCATTTTATATTCTAGCTGTCTCTTTTTTTAATCGACTTGAATAAATTAAATATTTCTTTTGTTAATTCAATGAACCAGTTGTTATACTTGAGTTAGTTAGGCCTGAGATAACTTTTAGAATGCTGCTTACGACAGATTAAATCATTAAGCGTGGAGTGCATAAAAGTTCTTAAGGCGGCAATTCATCTGACGTCCATTCCATTCCATTTGGCCCAAGACTGGTCTTTTTTCCTCCCATTTTAATCGAAAAATAAAGGCACGAGTGGGAAGGAAATTTTGCAGATAGGGAAAAAAATAGGGATTTTCTAGCGTCTGGGGAAAAACGGAGATTTTTCAGCCCACTTGACATATCAACAACAAGATTCATGCACGCGCTGTGTAGTTAAAAATTGCACGTTTAACTTATTATTTTTGTTCCTTTGCAGCTAAAATTCTCATATCACAGATTTATTAATCGATATTTGGGATTAAAAATGTGGTTGTCAATGTTTTTAAAAACGTGTTATTAAACTGAACGTATCGTCAGATTTTAATGCGATTCCGTGTGAAACTTGTGATATTATTTTTAAGGAAGGTATGATGCTGGAAAATATTAATTGTACATGTAATATTGATTTTGAATTAAAATGTTACTTAAAGAAGTTTTTCTTATATATATTGTGATTTATATTTGAGACATAAGTTATCTTTTTCTGTATATAACTTTTAACTAATAAATAAATTAGCAGTATTCTCTTTTTATGATTGTTTTATCTTGTACAACATATTCAATTTACTACCCTATGTATTTTATTGCTTTCTAAGAAGCTAGTACATTCTTTGAAGAGAAAATTCTATAGAATTTTGTTTTGATGCAACGATTGAAATGAAAATCAACTTTTAGGAACCATTTTTATTCTGTTGACATACTTCTATTCTTGAATGCAGACTTTTAAAAATGTTGTCTTGCTGTTAATGGCCAAAGAAAGGAAAAATTCTATAGTAACTTCAATAGTGGCAAAAACTTGTGAATGAAGGATTTGATGAGACAATAAAATTCATTTGAATTTAATTTCAACAATAAAAAGCATTGTTACATGTTTAAAATGAATTTTGTTTTGAAAAGTGCAATGTAAACAATAATGACACATTATTGGCATAGCCAAATATTCAAGACTTTACTTCTCTCTTCTTACATGGTAAAAATTCTTTGAATAATTCCCATTCAAATAAATTAACTACTTCAACATAAATTAGTTTTTATCTCCGTTGAAAGCTTTTTTGGAAAATTAGAACTAGAAAACCGATTATTCACTGTTAAACTAGTTCAACTATTTTTAAGAATGAAATTCACTGAAATTATTTAAAATATATAAAGAAATTAAATGAAGCTAAGTGTCATAATAAGTCGTTAAGAAAGTAAGAATTATTATTGAACCATGAACAGACGAATGATCAACTGTCAATTGCTGTTACATGGTTAGGCATGCGGGATACACCTGTCCCTTTGTGTTGTCTTATATCTCATGCACTAACCTTTTGAGATTGTGTGATATTGTTCCCGAGTATTTGAAGGTCAGGTACTGAAAGAGTGACCTCTAAACAACGAATAGAATTTAAAATGCAGCGTTTTGAAAACTAATGGGGGACACCTGTATCCCACACAACTAATGGAGGGTTAAATGATTTTGAGTTTTTAATTTTGATATTAGCTGATTACAATTTTTTTTAATAACAGAAGAGTTTACTTTTTTGAATGATTCTGAAGGGTTCTTTAAAGTAGACTATAAGTGAAACTGATGAACCCAAAGACAAAAATGATGCAATACCATAAATATAGTCAATAAGTATTGATCTATAGTATAAAAATAGTAAATTCTTTAATAAACAAATTTAAGCTAGACAATTTTGTATTGACATTTTTTATGCAAAATCAAATTTTCTACAAATGAAGTCTACAAGGAATTGAGAATCTTGGAATAACAACTTTAATTTTTATATAACATATGTAGAGAATGATGCACTAAAAGCATAATTTTTAATTTTATAAAATACTACAATGGTTTGAAATTTGTAAATTCATATATAAAGCAAATTTATTTAACAGTTTGCTAATTATAACTAACGGTGATAACAACTCTATTTAAAAAATCATGAAAACTAGTTTGGTATAAAAATCTGACAATTTTTGAATAATTCAGCATGTTTATGTGTTGCTCATACATACATGTCTATTTTTAAAAACGACTGGATTTTCACTAGCTTATTGAGACAAGAAGTTTTATTATTTTACTAGATATTTTCTAAACGTTTCAAATTTTTTCAATATCTTAATGATATATTTGTTCTGAATCAAAACACAAAATAGGTGTCTGACTTCTTCATTTCGCAGTTACAAATTTTTTCCATTGTTTTGTTGAATGATATTTCATATTAGGAACATGCAGCTGGCTTATTTAATCATTTGAGAGCACACGAATAACTGGCATTTGGGTTAAAAATCAAATTGAGCACTCTTAAAGAGAAAAATTTTAATAGTGGAGCATGATTCGCAATACAGAATCTGTTCAAAAACTTAATAGACGATTTTGTTTCGCCGTTGGAAATATTTGTCTCCATGGAGAAATTTATTTTCAATTACATTTTCGAAATTATACGTTATCATCACCGACCTAAAATTTTTGTATTCCATGCAAAATGAGGCTTTTAAAGAAACAATGGTTGGAAGGCTATGTCTTTGCACTTTCCGAAGAGAGTTGTTCTTATTCAGTTCCTGAATGATGCTGTGAAAGCCACAGTTTTCCAACATCTTAAGTTGCGATAGGTAATATTTTTAATAAAAGAGAAAAAAATTTTACAAGTGTGGCTTCAATAGGAGAAATTGTTTCAAATACGTATTCCCAGTATTTTGAATATTCGAAGATGAGATATTTAAAGTTAAAAAAAAAATCCCCGAAGTCAAAGGTTTGTTGCAAAATCATCTCAATAAAATACTCTGCAGAATTCTTTATGAAAAAGTGCTTATGAGGGGAAAAATTGTCAAAATAGGTGAAGTTTGGGTCTATTTAAATGATTGCAAAAATAAAGGATCAATTTATTATCATCAAAGTGTAAAACAATTCTTAAAAAATGGTTTAAAGAATATACAGAAAGTTTTTTCAAGATATTTATGATTCTTTCTGGTTTCTCATGTAATGGCAAAATAAAAGAGAGTGGAGAAAATGTCAAACTTAACTCCACATATTATCAGGAATATATTTTAAACACAATTTTTAAATATGAAATATCTCTTTATCTACAATTCCATCAATCAGTAGAACTGCATGAAGACAAAGCAAGCAGGCACACATCACAATCCACTATTAATTTACTGGAAAAATAAAACAAGGAATGGTTATCAAGACTGTACCCGTCTCTGCTTTTCCTGCTAAATCCATCCCACCTATCAATGTTTGTATCACCCATGAATTTTTGGAGATTTAAAAAGCACATTATCCTAATGTCGACCTACCTTTGCAGGCTTTGAAAAGCTGTTCAAGAGGAATGCAACAAAATACCTCTTCCGATACTAAAAAAGACATTATCATGGAAGTTACGATGTAGAAAGATTGATAAAAATAAGGCTTATCAAATTGATTATTTAAAATACAAAAAAATATGTAAAATAGTTCTGTAATTACATTTTAAAGAACCAAAAAAATGTGTAAACAGCCTCTGTAGATAAAAGTCTTTATGAAATGATATAGTCTTTTAACAGTCAATAAATAAAACTTTTAAAATAACAAAAAAGGAAGTATTTATCGTATGAAATTGGCTGGTGTAGTGAAATTTAAAAAGTCATTTTTTATCATATGTATATATATATTCTTTTCCTGCTCACCTGTTAAAAATTATTACATTTGCAATTATTTTTTTCCCAATGTGATTTTGAAACCTTTGCTTTCATAAAATAAAAAAGTAAATAATTTTAAACATGCATTCTCATCCACCGTAGGACAAAATCATTTTTTTCTAATTTTAATCGAAAAAAAAACATTTTCTTGAAAATATTTACATACAGAAATCTTATAAAATTCCCATTGTATTAGGCTAAAGTAATAACAAGCATACTTGAATAACTTTCATATTTCTTAAGAAAATATGTTTGAAAAATCCTAAACTAACCAAAGGTAACCAGATTGGGCACTTAATCATTTTACCTAATTGAATGCAAGACATATTAAAATCACAGTTTGATGTAGGATTTATTCATATAGCTGAGAACAATCGTTTGCTCATTCTTCAATGTCATACTTATTGCATTACATAAAAGCTAAAAATAATCAATTTATAATTGTATCAACTACCAGTGCGACACTTTATTATATTGTTGTTGTAACCTCTCTCTTCATATATTGATGGAATTCCAATGTAAAAAAAATTTCAAACTCGGCTCAATAAATAAATGGAATTCCTACTCAAGAAAGAAAACTTAACTGCAACTATTAATAAAAAAAATCTTATATATTCTGTACAATAGTTTACAGAAAAATATTTCAAGATATTCTGACTAACAAATCTAGCTCTAAATACTCATGACACACTATAATCACATTTATAAACATTACAACAGGTTCAAGATGTATATATATAAAAAAAAATGGCCATTTTATTTTTATAAATTAAAACCTTCCTATACACCAATACTATTAAAACAATTTTACCAATTAATAATAAAAATTATCACAAAATATTTTTAGGAAATCGATCTAATTTAAATAAAAATTTTATAAAACTACTGCCAAAACTTTTAATCAGATGTAATACTATTCTATTATTTTCTAACCTTAAAAAAGTTTGATCTTGTCCTTTTCAAATTTTTACTAAATCTGCAATTTTTTCAAATATACTTTCTAATTTTAGTGCAACATTTAATACAATTTAATAAAAGAAAGGTATTAAACTATTTAAATTTATTTTGAAGTGTCTCTGTGAAAAGATTAGTAATATTTAAATCTGCAGTGTATTTTTTTTTCTTTCAGATATCTGAAATTTTACAGCTCTTTAAGAATATTTTGTCAAGAATATAATCAATTACTTTATAAAACATAATTTAACATTTTCAGTGTCTTTCAAATTCATTTAAATCAGAATTGTAATCAAGGTGATTATCCCAAATATTTTCCACCAGATGTTATTTATTAAATTAGTGATCAATGACACTGAAGAAAGAATTGAAATCTTTACTGCTACTTATACAATACTGCAAATTAACCAAGAGACAATTCTAGAATAAAAATAATAAATATTTGGCTGTAAAATTATTTATAAAATTCTTTAGTTTTTAGATATGAATTAAGAAACACAGAACTTAGCTTAAATTTTTTTCTGGTTGCATAGTTAAAATATACAGAAACACAATAATTAAAAAACTTTATGAATTGTCAAAAAATATTTTTATTATATACAAACAATGTTTACAAATTTTTCAACAGATGGCACATTCAGCTTTAAACTCGTATATATACATACAACTTGTCGGTGCATTTAATTTACTGCAAACCAGAGATCTTAAAACTCTGGATGCAGGGATGTGTCTTAACGTAAAGTATATTTCATTTCACAACACTAATAAATAACATGTAAAAAAACCATATGTTGAAATTTTAAAAAAAATCTGTCATGAAATAAAATAATACATTTGTGTTTTCTCTCTTCCGAGAGAACTGGTGGTCTTGCTTTCACTGAGGGTTTCCAATATCCACTTCTTCGTTACAAACTGGAAAACCCATATATCTTTTGAAATTAACAAATTTCATCACTAAATTACATTGATTTCGAACTTTTAACATTCAAGCTCCTACTTTTCACTGAATGTCCAGGCATAGTTCATACATCTAGTTCAAACAGAATATATACGAAATCTATAAATGAAGAATAACAACTCATTAAAATTACGTAATAAAATTTCATTACTTAAAAACTATAAAAATAATACCCATATGTCATATATTAAATTTTACAAAAAATTTAAAGTTACAATGAGACAAAACTAAGCAAAATACACTGATTCCTAAACATACTACATGAATTTTGCACACAATGAATTAAGATAAGTGGATAATATTTTAAGAGATAAAATGAGTTAAATATACTAAGCAACAATATAACTATTCTCCAAGAATTATTCAGACACACTTTAAAGGTTTAAATAAAACTGTTTCACTCACATTTATAAAAAAAGATAATATAAGTTTCAATTCATAACAAAAGTTACAGCTTGTGCAAGAAACATTTTATAACAGGGAACCTTTCAGCAATGTCTTTAAGAACTGCTATCTTTTGAATTTATCATAATAGAAGTAATAAAGTAAGTACTAGTTTAAAAACAATCTTAGAAGAATTCAAATTTAGTAATAACATATAAATATCTTGTGTGTATTATTAAAAATTAATATATAATCTTGGGAGACTTAGCATTCAAAAAGAAAACATTGCTTTGTAATAACGTATAATTTTCTTCTGTCTATTATTAAAAATGAATATAATCTTAGGAGATTCGGCATTCAAAAAGAAAACAAAGTGTGCATAATTTGAGCTTTTAATAAATGCTTTAAAAAACATTACATGGATGACATTTTAAAACATTAATGAATTTTAAAAGCAGATTTTATTTTATGTGAAATGAAAGGTTAAATTTCTTTCAGAAACTCTTTTAAACACATACTTATGAAACATTTGTTAGTAAACAATCCTACTCGCAGCATTCGATTAAATTTTCATACATTTAACGATTCAACTTAGCTAACAAATAAAAACATTGTATTGATGTAATGATTGTACAGCAATTTTAAAGTGAGTAAAAGCATTCGAAATTAGTATTATCAAGTAGCTTTAATATCTATATGAATCATTGAGCTAGGCTTATGAACATGCAGAGTTAAAACATATTCTAGTGATTTAAGGGAAAAATAAATAAATATTTATACACTTACCTTTCTAAAATGCAAGATGACAATCGGTAATATCTTTCTCCCGACACAACAATCATGGCGAACTTTTCCCTTTCTCAATTCCCTCGGCGCAGAATTTTCGTTCCCCGCACGTTCGGATTTCAGTCCAGACGGAATTCCAAACATGACGATCCGTTTGGCTCATTTCCTCAGATTTGATGGGTTTTTACGTCTCGCGTTCCAAAAATCCGTGAAGTGAGTGGCCGCCTTTAGATGCTTGCAATTTACAACTTTTGACCAATAATTAAAATTACCGCGTTTTAATATATCTTTGAAATTCATCAGATTTTATATTAACAAATGTGTACGAAGAAGAATTATGTAGGAAGTAATGGATAAAATTACCTAGAAGATGTTATGCAATCTGATGTTTTCTATTTAAAAGGCTAATGAATTTGATTATATCTGGTATAATTATGACAACGTCTTAAGATTTTAATTGTATGTATTCGTGCAATTTTTAATACCAGTTTTTCTTCTCGGATTTCATTTGTGGGAGTATACGTATTAAAAACATAAAGGAAATGAAATTCCCAATTAAAATTCTAATTTAGATAAATAACATTACCCCACAGATATGATAAAGCAAAATTGTTTGAATGGTGTAAGGCCTGGGAAGAAATAACGATATAAGGCAAAGAAAACAAAAGATTAAAAGGAGAATTTATTTTATGTAAACATATGATACAAGGCCCATTTTCTACAGTGACTTAAGCACAATTTTCAAAATATTAGAATAAAAAAATATACCCCATAAATAATGCAACCTTTATTAATGAATCTGTGGATCGTCTATTATGAAATAGATGTTTTAATTCAAAATTCAGAGTAAAAACACCTTTCAGTAGTTAAGCATAGAAAATAAAATCCAATGTAAGATAAAGCGAAATTGTTTGAAAGGTCTAAGGCCTGTTGAGAAATAACATTATAAGACTAGGAAAACAAAGGATTAAAAGGAGAAATAAATTTATGTATTTATATAATACAAGGCACATCTTCTACAGTAACTTAAGCACAATTTTCGATAAATTAGAATGAAAAATATACTCCATAAATAATACATCCCTCATTAATGAATTTCAGGGTCGTCTATTAAGAAATAGATTTTTTAAAACACGTTTCATTTGTTAAGCATAGAAAATAATAATAGATTAGAATGAAAAATATACACCATAAATAATACATCCTTTATTAATGAATTTGAGGGTCTTCTGTTAAGAAATAGGCTTTTTTATTCAAAATTCAGAGTGAAAAAAAAA
>BGPR01000150.1:636568-666096 GCA_013235015.1 Araneus ventricosus
ATTAGTTAAGCATAGAAAATAAAATTCAGGTAATGATAAAGCGAAATTTTTTTTAAAGGTGAAAGGCCTGTTGAGAAATAACATTATAAGACTAGGAAAACAAAGGATTAAAAGGAGAAATAAATTTATGTATTTATATAATACAAGGCACATCTTCTACAGTAACTTAAGCACAATTTTCGATAAATTAGAATGAAAAATATACTCCATAAATAATACATCCCTCATTAATGAATTTCAGGGTCGTCTATTAAGAAATAGATTTTTTAAAACACGTTTCATTTGTTAAGCATAGAAAATAAAATTCAGGCATGTAGAAGCAGTTGATTCAGTATGGAAAATTCGCTAAATATTTGTTTCATTTTTATGTATTAATGCTACATCGTTTTATATTAAATTTAGAATAATGAGAAACAATCAATTGATAATTATTATGATATTTTTGTTATCAAGAATAATGAAATTACTAATATAATAGTCCAGATCTGTCTCTCGGTAACGCTCTGACGTCACCAACAATAAAACTCGCGCCATAGCACTGCGAGACGTTAAACAGCATTATTTCATTGTTGGAGAACCTAACTTTCAGTCATTTTAAATTTAAAAGAGTAATTGTCGTTCTAATTTCAAATTTAATAGCTCTTAAATAGTGAAATAAAATTCTCTATCGATTGATATAAAATTTATTTCGTTATGATCAATAGTTCCCGAGAAATTTTAAATTATATTAAGCATATATTTTAAATTAGATTCCGTTTTTCAATTGAAAGGAGTGAATTTCGTCAGTGGTATATCATGCGCGTGATATAGTTTGGACGCCACGATGCATCTGATTATTTATTGCAATCGTGATGATATAATTTGATAATGTTTTTTGCCAACGTTTGACTAGCAGCGAAGTGCTTTGTTTTGATTAGAATTTCTAAAAAGAATTCCTTTGAAATTTTAATTTTTGATTTACGTTTGACAAGCTGAGAATTTCATGGTTATTGAATTATAATAAAATTGTTAAACAACGAAAAATACTTCACACGGATTGCTGTTTACCAAGCGGTTTCTGAATAAAGAAATATGTAAATAATATGTAAATAAAAGAATATTTCCTGTCATAAAACATATGTTTATTTTATTTGTTTTCAATCAACGTTAAACATTTCTCTCGCATATATATCTATTTAAACACGTCAAATTTGACGGGAAATCTCTCGAATGAAGAGGCAATTTGCACCCATCATACAATGACGGATAATTTTCCAGTGTTTAAATAGTGGCTAATTTTTTTTCTTGTCTAGAATTTGGAAAAAATAATATGAACTGTTATCGTGATAGTTAATACCGAAACACAATCGTTGCTACTATTATAAGAATGAGGACATTTTAAAATACAAAGAATCCCATCTAATTTTCCAGTCTGTTTTATTTCATTAATGACTAATGTAACCCGACGAAAAAAATCAAAACGATGGTGAAATAACCGTTTAGCGATGTCAAAACATCACACAAAAAATAAAATGCTCTGAAAAGCATTTGTTATTTCATGCTTTTCAACTTCTTTCTCTAAAGAATTCACATTTTTCACAACTAAAGCATTTCTTATGTTTTGAAATGTTGTTAAATTTAAGGGACGCCCTAGTATGCAAGTTCACATATCTATATTTAAACTGAACTTTTTTTTATCAAATTAAAAGGTTTCCGAAATAATTTTTCTAAGATATAAGGAAGCAAAAATTTCAGAATCGCATTGTTAATGGAATAATAACTTAAAGGCACAACTGCTAAATTTGAGTTGAACTGTCCAATGTGAGTTCATTAGCATTAATGTGCATTATTAGAAGAACAAAAATATATCCATACATTATGCAAAAGATTGTTTTTATGCATTATGTTTTTAAATTGCACATTTGTATTAGTAAAGCAGTTCTTAAATGTCGTACCATTTTAAATTTGCTTATATGTTATTTAATCATTTTAATTTTGTTTAATTACAAATTTTTACTAAAATGTCTTTCAGAACATATCCATCATCTCATATTCAGGAAATCCATAAAGCATAAAGATGAACGAAACTGTAAAATGTAAGTTTTCAATAATAATAATAATTTGGTAAAAATAATTAATTCTGTATCGTATAGTTTATTCTAGCTGTCAAATACTTGTTCAAATTACCGAATTCAATAAAGTGAAATGAAGCAGATAAAATAGTAGGTTCTTATAAAATTTGCAGTGTTGTTTGTGAGAGAAAGTAATCGCTTTAACTAAAATTCACGTTTTAGATTCTTCAGATTTTTAAAGATTTCTATTCCATCGGAAAGCAACTAATAAGCTTTACATTGCCAAAAGAGAGATGATGATTAAAGATAATTGCAAGCGTCTTAAATATTTTTACCACACCAACGCATCCATCATTTATGAAGGATACAAAATCAGTTGTGGACTCAAAATAAAATTGTTAAAGTATAGAATGATGATGCAATGCCCGGAGTGCTTATTTCAGACAACTGCGTGGGAAAACTGCTGCCGATACCAGAAGAGTAAATAAAATATTGTAAAAATCTATTAGGAACTCATGGATGTCGTTTTAGAAACATTTCTTTATTTTTAGTGCTTACTTCTTGCCAGTTATTAAGCCGTTAAGAAGCCATCCGTGGTTTTTCAGATCTTTAAACTAGAATAATATAAGAAAAGTATTTGTAGTTTCTATAATCATTTTATTTTCCCAACACTCGTTTTTTTTTCACAGAATATCAAAGAAAGGTTAATTGAAGACTCTTTAGCTCAAACGACGCAAGTATAACTTACACATGTGTAATAAGCCCAAGTTGAATTCCCTATTACCACAAGATGCTTTACAATATTCATACTTTATCTTTATGATGTTGTGTAGCATAAAAAATATCGTAGCAACATTGTGGAGATATCGTATAGTATCTTGTGCTAATAGGGTTACCTTGGCTCTGCCTATATCCGGGGTCAATTGAAGAACGGTCGTCACTACAGCTCGGATACTGAGGTCGGAAGCCGTCACCTGCCAATAGCCAGCATGGGAGTGGGGTAACTCAAACCTCACCATCACCGTGCCCACCAGGAAACCGGCTTAATTATCTGGATACTTCTCATCCATGTATTAGTGTTGCTCGCCAGCGTGGTAGCATGTGTAATAAAACTAATTAAATATAACTCACGTGTTTAACAACGAATTCAACATTTCACATGTAGTAGAAATAAAAGGCAAAAGTTTTTAATTACAAATCGTATTAAAAAGAAGAAGCAAGCCAAGTCGCGTGACGCTGAGAGCCAATGAGAAGAGACATCGTTCCCTACTATGTAGGATTCGTAAATATGCGTGGTAGACGCCATTCATGAAGATTGGTCACTGCACAGAGTGTGCACGTTTTTGTAGGAGTTCTTGAGGTAAACTTGTAGTAATTATGAGTAATCTTGAAAGTGAATCCTAATTGAATATAATCCTCCTATTTAATCGTATATAGAAGAATTAATAAACTAGTGTGGAAAAAAGTGAATTTATTGAAGGCTGGAGCATACACTATGTAAACGAAACGAAATTCCAATTTGTTAAAACCATTTTATATCATGCATTGTAATTCTCATAATGTATGATTATTTTGTTCAAATTTCATGATGACCTTTTAATCATCTAAACGTATATTAAATATTAATAAGTATTATTAAATAGTGATACTGGTGACCGAAGATTAATTGATAATTTAACACGCCTGTAAGAAGCCAAAAAGCCATCTTCTTAAAGGGTGTCTAAAAGTTTTCTAAAACAGTGAAACTGAACTTGGCTCACTTCTAGAAGACTGTACTTTATTCTTGGTTTAAAAGTTTTATTCTTATGTTTGTGAAGATTCAGTCGCCCTGTGGCTAAGAAAGAAACTATCCCACTTTTTACGACTCTTCATCTCTCTTTTAACCTGGCCTTATCGTTTCTTTAAATTCAGAACGCCCACACTTCATCCAAGGATGACCCAGACTCTGGACAGCTTTTTCTGTTTCCACTCCTCCCCAGATTGGTTTCCAAATTATTGCAGCCAACTTATAAGAAAAATTTTATCTTTGATAGAAATAATATTGTAACCATTTTAATATCTTATATACATTTTTCCCCTTTCAGTAACATATTACCAGTCTTAATAAATGCTGATAAACTGAACATTTTGGATAATTCTGATTTTGTCATTCCATTCCTTTAAAAAATTTGGAGGAATAGAGCATTTGTTCACCTATGATGGATTCTGATATTTGTGTGTGTGTGTATTATTTTTCTTCTTTCTTCTTTATACGGCTTTTACAACAAACTGGTATGCCAACGGAAGTTTCTTCCGAATTCGTAAAAAGGGGGGAAACTGTCAAATTCGGTACATTATATCTCTGAAACAATGCATATTACAAACTCACTTTTTTTACAGAAAAATATCTGTTCTTTCTCTTATAGTTCACACATTTTGAAACCTTTATATTGATATTTATTTATTTGAGAGAGTAAGAAATATGGGTATAATTTTTGGAGAAAAGATCAGATAGTCACCTTGCTCGCATGATTACGGATAAAATATTGGTCTAAAAATAATATTTTAGGTATCTAAGTAATCCAGATAGTCTTTTTAAGAAACTTATCCACAATTTATTAACATTTAAATTGAATTTATATTTTATATACCAATTTAAAATGAAATGTTAAAAATAATTAACATTTCAACTTTTCTCTCTTACCCCAAAAAACACTGTACATTCTGACCGCAAACTTGCGATCTTCAGCAAGCATGATGGTGTGCCAATCATTACACCAAGCGTTCCATTGGGAGACAGAACACAAAATTGTAAATGAAATTCCTCACAGATCAATTCTAATTTGAATCGCATGGATGGCTGAATAAGAATCAGTTTTTTGATTGCCGTAATAGGCCACTATAGCCTAGTGAAGACATCTCGGCTCAGAGCTGGAGGATTCCAGTTTCGAGACTCTATTTCAACGAAGATCCGCCATGTTTGTGGGTCTGGTGCACGTCAAATCTGGCATAGAGCAAACGTCTTCCCTCTAGTGTGCTTCAGAAGATTGGAGGAAGGGGGTGTCGTCCTGACTTAAGGTTCAAAATTATGAAGTCCGTTAAAAAATAACCCTCATATGACTTCTAAAAAGGACGTTTATACTGCTAAACTAAACTGAACTTGGGTGTCTTAATAATTCTCTTCGAACGTCTCGGTATATTTGGATTGAAGAGAATTCTTCAGAGGAAATTTTTTACAAATCTTTCTTTTTATATTTTAACAATTATATCTTTGCAGCTCTTTAATAATCTTCTAGTTATCTTATAAACTTTGATTCATGAATGGTCTTTTCGGAATAACATATTTGAACAAAATTTCAATCTGAGCAATTTCGGAAGAGTATTGTCTAGAATCTATTTTAAAATTTCATAACGAGTCAAAACTATTCTTTTTAAAATCGTAATCGTTTTCGCCTTTTTCAATAATAACAAGACTTAAATTATTAACTTCAGAATAGAATTTGAATGTAATTTATTAATTTAATTATTGTTTCTGACAGTTGATATTTCTCCGATTCTTATAATTTTTATGTTATTTTTTTCTATTTTAAGTATTTTTTTTAAAAAAATTTTTGTACTTTGAAGTTAAATTAAGCTAAAGTAAAATTCTGCTACTTTTTGTTTCCATTAAAATGACTTCTGTATCACAAACATCCCAGATAGCAAAGAAAGCTTTTCTAAAAGGTTTTGGAAACCCTGTCGTCGGCAAGGGTAAAGGATTGTCACAAAGGTTTCCATAACAAGGGTTGAACCTTTCGGCATCGTATCGGAATTGTTCGCTAGTCAACAAGAAACAGGTTTTCTGTAAGGTTTTTAGTAAGATTTCGCCAACTTTTATTACAAGCTTGTTTCAGGCCTTTCAAAAGGTTGTTAAGAGCCCTCTTTCGGCGGACAAAATAGAACCTCCCTTTCCCTCTCCGAAGCCGTACTCCTACAGAGGGGTCCAACCCCCTTTTTTTAACCCCCTTCTTCTGATGTCATCTTAGTCCAACTTAGAACTATCTGGAATGTCAATTAATTAGATCAATTAAGAAAATTAATCAAGACTTTATTATTAATTTCAATTAATTTTATTAATCTAATTTTTAATTGAACCTACTTGTACGATTTCTTTGAACATTATGACAAAACTAGAAATTCCACCCAGCAGGGGATCGAAACCTCGTTCTTAGAGTTGGGAGGCAAACACAATAACTACTATACCGGATGGGGCTACGCACGATCGGGCAGGTGGTTTATAAAAAGCTTTCCTACCTCAATTTTGCAGGAATGGTTTCCAAAACGGTTTGCGCGGAAATGCTTTCGTCGACTTGTCGTTCAAACCTTGTCGGTGAGGTAGTTCGTAAGAAGCTTTCTTATGTAAACCTTGCGGCAATGGTTTCCGAAACGGTTTGCGAGGAAATCTTTCGCAGACAATCTATGGAAAGTGAAATGGCAACCTTCTCTGCTATCTGGGATTAACCTGTTAACGCCCAGTGTCCTATTTATAGGACAGTTACATTGCACATCTGTGGTTAAGCCGAATGTATTCCATTGTTTGTTTCTTGCTTTATTTATGAAGTCAATATTCATTACCAAACTCCTAATCAGTTTCAGACAGGCATATACCACAAATTAGCCAGATATTGAAATCAATGTGTCTTCATTTTGAATTTTCCTTTGGATTATTTTTGCGTTAATGCAAGGAATTAGAAAGTGATTTTTATTTCTTGATATATTACTATATTTTAAAATATTTTTAACATTTATTTTTAAAAAGATTTTAAAAATTATTTTCAAGTGAATTTTAAAAATTTTTCTAACAAAAATTCCCCGAATTTAATTTTGTTTCACAGTTAACCTAGTCTGAGTAGTAAACAAAACTTAATAGATATATATCAAAATCTCTGCTTTAAATTAATTTGGGCATTAATAAGTTAAGAAATGTTTTGATGGGAGAAATTTGGCATCCTTCCCCTATCTATTGGAATACGTTCAGTATGCAACAGTAATTTTGTTAATATATACCTGAATTACACATAATAGAATTAGATGTGATGTGAAAAAAGGGCAGATATTTTTTGGTATAAATTATTTTATGCTATGAACATAATATGCTATGAACATAATATGCTATGAACATTTTATGCTATGAACATTATGAAACATAAAATATAGCTTTCACTTTCATTCCCTTTCACATCAGCCTAAACTTTAAGCAAGAAATTATTTACATGAAAGTAAATGACCAGCTTTTGAAAATACATTCTTTTCACTTTCAGTTTAACATACTTACTTCAAATCAAATTGAAAGCTTTCGAAAGTCTTTCTTCAAGTATTGGGTTTTCCTTAAAGAATTCAATAAGTTCATTTCTTAGCAGGTTTAAAATCAGCTGGCGATTCAACGTTTAAATCTCTTTTTCTTCTGTGAAACGATTTAAGCCTCCATTCAGACAATGGAACTATTTTATGGTTTAAAACAAGTAACGGATTGAAGAGAACAAATTTATAATTCCGAGTCACGCGAAATATTATTTCAATAGATCTGTGAACTATGTATCAAAGTTTAGAAATAACGTGTAAGAAGTTTTAGTCTTTTTGCATATGCTGAAGAAAAAGCTATATTCTCCATATGCCACATTCACACAAGTAGGTGAAATAAAATAAGGTTCTTATATCTTTTGTATGCATAAAGAAGAGTTATAAAGCGGATTATTACATCTGATCGTAATGCTAGATGGAAAATCTCATCTTAAAGGGAAAAAAGTGTTTTTCAGATGCATGCAAAATGTTCTGGTTCAGCTTTTACTTATTTCTTTCAGATGCGACTGATTTATTAATTTGAATGGGACCACGTTATTTCTCGGGAAATCCTAACTCTACTCTCAATTTTATACATACACAGTTACTCATTTCAGTCTAAAATTTAAGAATTTGGGAATTCTATACTTTTTATGATGTCATTTTAAATATGAAAATGAATCCAGAAATATTTCTAATATTTTTTGTGAAGAATAATCATACCATTGTTGGGAAATGTACTTTTAAGTTCTTCTCTTTCAAGTAAATCCGTTGGTGCTTTAATGTCCTTCGTTTGTTTATGAATTCTCTTGAGAGTATGATTAAAGAAATAAAGTTGACAAGAGATGATGGTTGTATACTCTATGAATGTGCTTAATGAAATAGCAGCTGATTTCAAATTGCACGTTTTTCCTCTGTTTATGGAAACTGAAAAATTTAATGCAGCGTATACGGCAACATTATTATTTTCTTTAGCTTGGTGTCATTCTAATACTCGGCTAACTGTTCTCGAGTTTTCGACGGTTTTAGGAATTGTTTTGCTTACTTTTAAATTCTTATCTTGTGCATTGTAAAGTTTTCTGTTAGATCTCTTGTTTGCGTCTGTGCTTCTGTGTGGTTTTTGTAATGCTTATTGTCTCTCGATTTTTGTTTGTAACTGTTTGGTTTTAAATGCTATTGATTTTAATTCCATTATCTTAATTTTTGTAAGTGTTTTTTGTGTTTTCAATGTTTAGTTGTTTGCGTTTTTGCTCTTTGAATTTTTGCGTTTTGTGTTTTTGCTCTTAATATTTTTATATTTTGTGTTTTTAACATTAATCTTTTTGTGTTTTCGTTCTTTGCGTTTTTGCTCTTAATCCTTTTGTGCTTTGTATTTTTGCTCTTTTCTCTTTCTTTGGAGTTCATTGTTGTAAACGATGATTTTTAAATAGTTTTGCTCTACCCTTGGGATTTTTTGTAAATTTTTTTTTATGTAGTTCATTCCTTTTGTTTTATGATTCCCTCCGGCCTGTGGAAGGTCATACACTCTCTTGGGTAGGCTGGGCCGGGGCGGGATGTAAGTAAGTAGGTAAATATCTATGCATTGTTGGGGTTTTTCATTGCATTTTTTCGCTATCCAAATCCAGAAATTAGTAGTTTATATTTTATATGGTTTCTTCTGTGATGTAAAAGCAAACTATTTAAAGTATAAAAAAATTTAAGCCTCTTATCACTATGACTCAACTCAATTGCGATACAAAACCTTGCTTATTTTATTATCATCTCTTGAAAGCAAGTGAAAGAATAATACAACCGATGATATAAAATATGTAAACGAGCATAACTGTCGACATAAATATCAAGTAATATTTTTACATGCTATTGCTGGCGAAATTCGAGCTGTTTAGGATTTCTTTAAGATTTTGTAATATAAGAAGCAAAAATCATGTATATTTTATTTCTTTACTAGAAAATTCATAGAAAGAATGGCACGCTTTTCCTTCAGAGGTCCTTACATTTTATGCAACGCATACTTTCCTATAAAGCAAATATTTTTACTTTTTAATACCATTTTCTGCTTCATAAGTAAAAAAGGCGACTATTCTGCGTCGCTCGTTGACACTGGAGGAAGCATTATTTTACCTTACTTGCATACTGCGAATCCATTCTTTTCTTTTTGAAGTGAAATTAAAATCATCTTTCGATAAAGTTCAATACCATTTATTTATTTTGGAGAAGTTCTATAAGTAAATCTCATGTTAAATCAAAGGGATTATTGTTTTTCTTTTTTGCTTAAAGTGATGATCTGAATTGTGACATTCCGACTTTTAAGAAATTACGCAAACAGCCCTCGGAGCTATGAGAAAAATTAGAATTTACAGTTACTTCAAACATAATGCATATTAAATTCTTAAAAACTGACTAAAGCGATGTAAGCATAAAATGCAGTCAAAACGGAACGGTTGATTTTTTTCTTATATCGGAATAATGTTAAATCCTTAAGGTAGGTAAACCAAAGGTGGTCAGTGTTCCAAAGGTAGCCCACCCTCCAAAAGTAGAATTGATTTCATTTTTAATTACAACATTGTACTTCTGCATTGTAAATCATCTATATGCAGTGCACATGGCTGACTTTGAAGAGATCACCTTGATTGGCCGCCATGGTATGCAGTGATTTCACTTTTGAGAAATGGTCGTTCTAACTTCCAGATAAGAAGATATTAATTTACATGTGTAGAGGAACGAGACTCATGTTTATATGGAATGCCGCTGTTGAAGAATTAATTCAATTTCAGGAACCATTTTTATTAGATGGCTAAGTTCCACGACACAGTACATTAAAAGGTACAAGACGCAGGACAGAGAACAACAACACAACACAAGTACACAGAAAAGAAGAGAGAAAGGCATCATGGGAAAAACCCAGATGGCTCTAGTAGCGCTACCTACCATAAAAAGGAGAAGGCAGTGAATTGTAACCGCTACACATGTGTTTAAATTCTTAGAACTTTGAGTTACGATACGTTTTTTGAAAGCTGAAAGCTCATTTCTTTCTCTTTAACCGCATTTGTTTAAATTCTAATAAATATATCATATTAACAGCTTTAAGTCATGCAAATGGAGACCATATGCTCGTTTCCAAAATGTCCCGGGTGTCGGGCCACCTTTGGAAACAAATATGGAAATTAATGTAGCAATGGTAATTTTCGAAATTTCGACTTATATATCTGAGAAACTTATTACCATTTATTGTTAAATTTTAACAATAAAAGTTATATTTTTTATTTAATTATTGAATGGTGGCTATAGATTTATTTGCATATCAGAAAAATCTTGCGAAATGTAAAAGAACTTTAACTGGAACTTTTGTTAATTCTTGGCCTATTTATTGTTATAAGTATAAACCTAAAGTATAGGACATTATAATATTCTTCTAGAAGTAAAAATAGTTCCCCGAGTATTTTTTCACATTTTAAAAGTTATTTCAATATATGGGCCAACTTTGGAACACTATGCGCCAAAAGTGGCCCACCAGCTAAAATTTTGAAATTGTATTATAAAAATACTTAAATTTTATTGTACAAAGAAAATTATGCTTGATATGTGTTAGAGATACGTGTAAAATTTTGCAAAAAAAAATCAGCCCCACACAACTAACCAGAAAATTTTGAGAATTCCTCAAAGCTTAAATATGGCCATCTTTGGCTCACCTACCTTATTACTTGATATATTTTTGCTATATTATTCTAGAACAAAAAGCAAAAACAAACAATATAAATTAGGTGTGTTATGAATTTACTACAAATTAGTTTTTTATTTATAAAATATCTTCGATATCGAAATTTCCTAATATCGTGAAAGTTATCTCGGTTACAGAAAAGAAAAAAAAGAAAAAGGAATCCGAAGCCCTGATGGATCTTCTTATTAACGTATTTTGATTTAATTTCAGTGTAATATTTTTGAATAAAAAATAAATTCTAGTTTTAAATAGGTCTGAATTCATAAAATTCCTATAATTTTAATTCGTTATTAATTTCAAAAAGCATTTTTTCTGTCCTCAAAAAATTAGTTCATTTGAATTACAGATAACTTTCGATCAAGATATTGCTCACCGGATATTTCGAAGCAAGTATATGTTTATTTATTGTATTTTTAAAACCTTGTTTTTTACTTTTATGTTCAATTCATTGGATAAGAACCACACAATAAATCAATAAAATTTTGTTTCTAATATAAATTACTTTATCTACATTGAATTTAATAAATTAGAGGGAAATTTATCCTGTTGTTACCATTTGAAAATAACAACTGTTTTCCGAACAATCTATGATCCTTAAAAATTCATTATTTTCGATGCTTTGTGGAACAATATACAACTTCGAGAGTGAACATATTTTCTATACTATGTGCTGCAGTCGAATGATCAATCACTGAACTATATCCCCGCAAGACTCTATGCAATGTACGGCAATCTGTTGCAGTCATTCGTAGACAAGTGAAACTAATTTACGATTGCCTTCAGGAAAGTACACAATTCCTCTGAGACGACACAAGCAATCAAACAAAAGGCCAAAGTTTGTTTTTCGCCTTTCCGCTATAGAATTGTAAAAGTAATCGGAATGGGATCTTCCAGATGACGCTTCCGTTCATCGAGGTCTCTACCTTTGAAGTTATTTTCCCGATTTTTGCTTTCGGTAACGTTTGATATTGATGATGCGATGATTCTTTCATCGAGCCATAAAAAATGGGTTGAAAGATCTCGAATATCTTTTTTTTGTTTGTATGTGTCTCAAGATTTATGATTTGATCTTTGTTGTCACCAACATTCTTGGTTGTACAAAGAAAATTGCTTTCTTTAGTGTTTAGGATGTTCTGTAAGAAGTAATAAAGTAGAGAAGAAATAAAGTAGAAAGTGTTGAGCATTTTTTAATTTATATAATCTTATTGATTATGTTTGTAGTAACTATCAAATACTTGCATTTATATGTAGGGTGAAAAGGTCACTATGTCTTTTAACAATCTGTAATTTAAAGTGATTTGTCTTTAATTAATTACCTAATGCTGCTTTCCTAAAGATATGCGATGAATAATAGCAAAATAGATGACGAAAATGTCACCTCAGCACGAGTAATATTTTTCAGCATACATTCTATCGAACAGCAAGAGCATTCGATATAGCTTACTAATTCTATGTTCCTACTGGATCGCGAGTATTTTAATAATCGAATAAGTAATGTAAAGATTTAAAAATGATCTTTACATTACTTAGATGGTAGAGATCAGATGGTAGAGATGCAACCCCCAAAACGACTCCAAATATGAAATTTTGATATTTGTATTGTACCCTTTTACTAATAAAGAAAATACCTCAAGAGTTCCACAAACCGCTAAGTTTATATATAATTTCTGTATTAATGCTAAAGTCACAAACATCGCAGAAGAAATCCTGCTGAGAATCACGGAGAATATATGAAATCTAGTCACAGAGGTCCCTATGAAAAAGGCATAACACAGAAAAACTTCCGATTCAATTAATACACTCCGATTCAATTAATACCCTACTATTGAGTGCTATGCGTATATTTTTAATTATAAATTTAAATTATGTTTTTTTATATTTTCCGCAAACATCTTTATTTATTAATCTTATATTACAACTCATATGTTGAACAGTTTTTATTTGCATGAAGCTGTACATTTATTGAAGAGTATAACAAAGAATTTCAATAAATGTTACTAATCAAATTCTAGTACTGACTGAAGAAAATCAGTTGATAAATTAGGTGCAATGACATCAATAAAAAGTACCCTATTTGTCACTTAAGAAAAAGAAATTGAGTTTTACCAGCATATCCTGTCATGTGGTTTTTGGAAACATGGTTATGAAAATTCATTCATGATGTTGATGTTGGTCCTGCATAAAATGCCTTAGTGAAGATAAGGAATGAAAAACTCCTATAATGAAAGATAATTTATTAACTAATCAGAAAAAGAAAAAGAAACTAATATTTTATTGCCAAAAATTAAAGTTTTGTAACAGTTTAGATCATTTTTTTGTTTTAAACAATATTATGTTAACAGTATATTAATTTCTAACTATAAATATACATTTACTGATTGCATATATGTTATACTATTAATACCTATTTTATGTTCCTTTTTCTTATTGCAAAATTGCAAAGAACAACCAATAAGTAGAAACCCATATGAGCAAGAATATGCAAATTTAAAATATTACTTAATATCGAATGGAAAGCATATTCTACGAAAACTCATATAGGGCAACTTGGGCATATTTTAGTCATAAATCGCATATCATTTTTTCGAATTCAGCAGAAGACCGATTGATGTCTGAATTTCTAATGACATATACTACCTGTTCTTTTGTTTATCGAGATCATTTGCTGTTATTTTTAATTAGGCATGTTAAACCATCATAAAAATATTGAAATAAACATATAAGCATAATATATTAAATTGCATTAATGTTTAATGCGGTATGGAAACTCAGAATCGAATAATTGAATTACCTTGACTAGGTGCATTAAGGTAATCTGTATTTGTGTCATTTCCAAGAAAATATCTATCCCAATGAACAAAGGCAGCATACTTCATTGTAAAAGGAATTCATTAGCCGCGTTCGAGAAATGTGAATTAACAAATTGCCTCATTAAATTAATGATATTTCCTTCTGTTAGAATAATTGATTCTCTCTAGGAATGGGGATGTGACGTGGCTTGGTAGTAGTATAAGTGATTCAAAATATTTAATTTTTTTTTAAGAATCCTGCAATCTAATGCTTTTCTTCCTTAAAATACATTCCAGAAAGCATCAAATTCATTAAGAAAGAATTAACACAATTTGATTGGGCTTTGGGATATACTCTCATTTAACAACTTAAGTCACTATCATATACTTTGAATTCCATTGAGAAACTGGTGTATCTGATTTGAAAAGGTACATTATCTCTTTATTAATAGAATGAAATCCGGAATAACGTGTGAAGCGTGCTTCTAAATAGATTAAATAGTTTAAAATAGCGTTATTAACGCATAATTGGTTTTCCCAAATATATCCGACAATATTCAGAAAAGTGATAACTTCATTAAAGAGTAATTGGTTTTGCCAAGTATAATATACTATATTCATAAAAGTGATATTATGCGCGTGCGTAGCGCACTTATACTTTACTACGAATTACTGCTTTGATTACAATTAAAGATAGTTACGCCGTACAAGTCATGCTGTCATCTGAATGGAGATTCGATTGCTTCCGATTGAAAATGATCTGTCGCTAATTTTACATGCAAACTTAAATTAAATTTTAAAGCTCTTTAGAGATCTTTTTCTTAAATGACATAAAAATTGTCATGAGGAATTTCGTACGTTTTCACTAGTTTCCGGCCTTTAGTTTTCTCTCTTTTGTCTCAAAAATACAATGTGCTTAATTAAATGATTAATAATGTAATACACATAAGTTGGCTAATACGTATGGGAGATGTACGTTTTTAAATTTAGAAATAAACTTGGAGATTTATTCGAAATAAAGTGGTGTTTCTTTGCTATGAAATATATCTAACTGGAATACGACAAAATACCAATGACAGCGGAGAAGTATATTAAATATCTACAAAATGAAGTTAACTTATATACAAGATTATTAAGATATAGATACACGTCATTAATTTCTAATTATGAATACTGTTAATGAACACACGCAATTCAAAATCAATAACAAATTGTTAGTCATAGGAAATCATAGATTCGTAATTGATGGAATCTTAAATCTCTCTTTCACTGCTTAACGCCAATTTACGACTAGATTTTCAAACTGCTGCCCATTATTTTGGTTCTTTTATTTGTATCTGTAATTTCATTAGTAAAAGTCTTTCGCAATTCTCCATCAGGCGCAACCGGCCTGAGAGACACAGCTCGGACGATTTCGTCCCACCCCTCCTCCACTTCCAGGGAGGGTTCTACCCTCCCTGGAAGTGGAGGAGGTCTGTCCCTCCCAGTTGTCTCCTTTATTTAACCAACGATTCGACCCCTTGCCATTCAGCCAACTTGCCCGTTCAGTGGAATGCATATGTCACCATCCCAGATAGCAAAGAAAGCTTGCCTAAAAGGTTTTGGAAACCTTGTCGTCGGCAAGGGTAAAGGGTTGTCACAAAGGTTTCCATGACAAGGGTTGAACCCTTCGGCAATGTAGCGGAAAGGTTCGCTAGTCAACAAGAAACAAGGTTTTCTGCAAGGTTTTTACTAAGATTTCCCCAAGCTTTTATTACGAGCTTGTTTCGGGCCTTTCAAAAGGTTTTTAAGAGCTCTCTTTCGGCGGACAAAATAGAACCAATTTTAATGCAAAACAAGCATCGACGTATCATGCTGACTTTCTTCTTCTTTTTAAGAAATAACATCTTGTTTTGGCTTTCCCTAGATTAACTACTAAACTAAACTTTGTTCCAAATCTTATCTAAGATATTTCATTTGCTTCCATATTCATGATAAATAATAAAGAACATTTTATCCTTATCTTACTCTAGAACTTATTTTACGCCTTATGCAACTTTAAAACTGGTCAATCAGACGAATAAAACAAAATATTTTCGGAAGATGCCTACCAATTAAAGAGCTGAATCCATAGTGTTTTACTAAAAGGATATTCATTAATCATAATAAATTGGCAATCATCTTCTTTAATGGAAAAACAAAATCGTAGGCTTCCATTTTTTGCTGCCTTCGAAAACTCCATTTCAGTGTTTACAGATTAAAGGAGCACTCTGATGTTCGAATAACAAGAGTTTGAAATATTTAATTAAAATCGTATCAGGCATTTGAATATGTTTTAATTTACTTATAAATGTTTTTTATAGATGACAAATGCATCAGAATATTTCTTTGTACCTGAACGGTATTTTTAAAAGTATATATATGAAATATATGGATTATTTATTTATAAAAAAATCTTAGGAGAAATTTTTAAAATTAGTAATTGAAGATTCTGAACTAATTATATGAAGAATGCTTTAGTTTCAAACCAGCGAATAAAAATAATCAGAACAATAAGCGAATTAATTGATTCCTTTCTTTAAAACTAGATTTCTTTTCAAAACAAAGACACTTCGTTCACATTGTCGATACAATACGAATTACGAAATTATTTTGAAAATAAGTTTCCACGAGGTGTGGATTTTATCATAATTCCCAAGAATAAACACATTTAATATTATTTAAATAATCCAATTAAATAATTATAGCGTTCATACTTTATCTGGAAAAAAACAAAATTTAACTGGAGTTACTCTTATTATATAACCACATAAAACTTTACAACCTTTCTAAAGAAACATTATGTTTTTCTATTTCATATCGCCATCGTTCGAACTAAATTCACTAAGTCCGTAACTATATTTTTGAGGTATAGTTAATTGAAACTTAATCACTTTTGAGCCGCTGTGATAAATAGTAAAAACTATTTTACCGATTTCTCGCTCCTCCGGTGTAACAGGTTTATGGTATAGCAGGTTCTCTGATATAACAGGTTTATATTATAAAATAATTAATTGAAAATTCTAATCTATTAAAGCAATCCGTGAAAAGGATTATTGTGGAATTAGTGATTTTTGCTTGAACAACGGCGGTATAATGCTGCTATTTAAAATCTTTTATTCTGATAGATTTCCGAGATAAATAATTTAATAAAAGAAAAGAATGTAATTAAATACGCTCCAAAATCAATTATCACATTATATACAATATACTCTGCAACAAGTCTGAGAAAATAGACTCTCCATTGGTTACCTGGAATCCCAGGATCAGATTTAATCCAAAAGAAACTGATAGAATCAGTAGCACAACGCTTAATATTTAGAATAAATTTGAAGCATGTTAAGAATTACCTATGAGGAATCACTTTCAAAATAGAATGTGAGAGCAGCCCCAGTTTCCACTGCCTAGCAGATACTAACATTCATCACTGAATACTCAAAACAGTAGAAGGTATTTATATGAACTGAATCGAAAGATATAAACTTCAAATGCTCTATGAATGCACTAATTTTTTTTTATATGCACATCTAGAATTCATTATTATCATCAACTCCGAGTCAATTGGATTACACTTCATAGTAAGCAAAGTTTTCTACTCCAATTGAATCAATGCATTTTGCAGTATTAGGGATTAATTTAATGACGTGACTATTCCCACACGATTTGATGTAATTAGTTAAGAATAAAGGACCAGGATAACGAGAATGTATGGCAAATTCTAATGCTCGAAGTCGTTCGGATCAACTGGGTTGCACTTAAGGTAGAATTCTGACTTACATCCTATACATCAGCGGTTCCCAACCCATGGACAGCTTATTGGTGGGCCGTGGATAGCTTATTGGTGGGCCGCGCAACACGAGTCAAATTCTGGGGTAAAGAAAGTGAAAGTACCATCAAATGAAGAAGACTCTTTAATTGATCTATCATGCAACCAGATTCTAAAATCATTTTTAGAACAATATCATTGGTCCGGTTCTGGATAAATGTTCGGCGAAAGTATCCAGCAATTGCCAAATTTGCACTGAGACATTTGATTTGGTTCTCGACCGCATATCTGCTTGAACGTGCTTTCACAACTTTAGTGTTTTTGAAACATAACTATACAAACAAACTGAATGTAGAAAGTGACTTGAGGCTGAAACTGTAAAGTTTTAATCCAGATATTGAATCTCTCGTGGGCGACAAACAATGTCAAAACCCCCATTGAGTTCTTTTTTTTTTTATTTTGAATCTTGGTGGCTTGTTTCTGAGTTGAATTACATTGCGATAGCTAAGTAACAACAATATTTTTTTTCATTTATTAACAATACATTTTTAACAATTCTACAGTAAACTCAACTAATTACTGATATATGCGTGCATAATATATTTGTTTGCATTGTTTATTTGCCTATTTAGTTAGTGGGTCTCAAAATATTTTTTTACACATCAGGTGGGCCGCATAACCATAAAGTTTCGGAACCGCTGCTATACATGAAGAAAAGTCGCCAATTTGAGGGGAAACTGGCACTCAATTGCGTTTCACTCGGAATGAAACCTCCAACAGACAGAAATTTCTAGCAAAAGCGTATATGGGTCTACCAGTTTTTGGATGATGTTAGCTAAGAACACAATTTAAATTTAGAACTCACAACTCTCTCTTCCATTGATGATCCTTCAGCATGGGGTTCTTTATTTATGGTCATTAATTCAATAAAACCATTGCTATTTTAATACTGTATCTTAATTATAAATTCATAATAGTTCGATTACTGAAACTTAAGCTACAATGTGTAAAGAAGGAAAGCTAAATGATACATTAAGAGCATAGTTACCGATAGTAACAATGAAGAATTTTTTTCCAATAATAAAATTTCTATCGCACGCAATTTAACTATTTGTGCATAAGTTAAGCTTTAACTAAGCCCAAATGCAGTGCCATGACGTTGAAGTTTTTCCTACAATTTAATACGATATTTATATTAAATCTTTACATACATGAAAAATTATAAAAGAGATCATTGCCAACAGTTTTTCCTTCTCCTAATTTATAAAAGACACCTTAATTGAAATTTTCTCTTCTGTAAACTTCTCACGAACTTACACTTCACCTTATTCTTTGAATAACTATAAAAAAGGATTTAATCACAATCTTTTGAAATAAAATTAATTAAAATTTCATTATTTTTTAAAAATATCACTTCCAAAAAATAATGTACTTGTTTTCCTCGAGTGTTACTTTCCATCTTTAAGTAAATATTTGAGTTAGGCTATATATTTCCTGTACTCTCTTTCCAAATGATTCAGTGGGAAAGTGAAATTCAAGATAGCAAACCATTTAAAGTTCCGATTTCTCGTTCATAGCCTGTAATGCCAAAAGAATAAAGGCATGTGCTTAAGACACTTGAGTGCAAATCTCTCTTGTTCCGTTCAGCTCTCCAACAGCAGGTGATCACAGTTCGATCCATTTATTTGGCAAACGATGGATTCTCGAAAGTCATTACCGAGGAGACTTGCGACACTCAGTCGATGACGATGTCTCACCTGTAACAAGAGACGAGTGGAAAGGAGATAAAGAAAATGCATATATTGAAAAATCAATACAAATATATCGCTGAAACATTTAAGTTAAATTTCTAAGATGGGTTGTTTCGTTCTTAATTTTGAAATACAAAGCACTGAATAAGACTTTTTCTTTCCATTAACGAGAAAGGGATTTTAGTGTCACCAGCAAAAAATTAACATGCAGATTTATGTTATAAGTTTGATATAAAATTAATATTTGCAAGTAAGTTTAACTCTTCTAAAGGCATATGAGCTAAATAAATTAAATAGTCGTCCAGAGAGATTGAGATCACCCTTAATTATTAAACTAATTAAATTAGTATTCGCAAATCTCATCAAAGAAAATTAATATTCAGTTGTGTTTTACTATATAAGTCGCTATATGCTCTTATTTAAATCCTGTAGTAATTCCGAAGCAAAATTATATACCAATGTAGCAAACTGAACGAACCAATGCGTGCAGTTGACTTTTCTACTTTTAATTTGATCATCTTTCACATATTTGATAAAATGAATGATCATCTCTGAATGAACTCTAAATAATCTTTATTCAATCTAACCAATTCGACTTAATCATTGGATGTATCGAATTACCCTGATGATACACCTACTTTATTAGTTGAAAACAATTATCATATAAAAATTACTTAAACCATCATTGATTTGTATTCATTCAAGCCTATATACAATTATTAATAAAAAGATAAATAAATAAAAGGGTGAGTTCCCTTGCTGCTTGAGAAACGATGTAAAGCTTTATTTTTTGTTAAATTCTCTGTAACTTGAGCTTGGCAATATAAAGTTAATGTAATAAAATTTGGAAATTATAAATTATTTAAAACAAGCACTAACACAGATCATTGATATTGACCGACAAAAAACGGAAAACATGCAAAAAATCAAAAGTGATAAGCTAATAAAATGAAAAATATATAAATATAAAAATATATTATATTATAAAAATATAATATATTATATTTTTATAATATAATAATAAAAATATAATATAAAATATTCTTGCATTTATATTTTATATAAATATTATATAATATAATATAATATTTATATAAGATATAAATGCAGGAATCTTAAATGAACAAAAAATTAAATAATTTAAAAAATTCAAAAATTCAATTGAAAACTGAGGATTTCAAAGGAAAGCGGCTGCCACGCAAATACAGTGATTCTAACGATTCAAATACAAGATTTTAAATCGAATTTGTTTTTAAAAAAGTAAAGATAATGAAATTCTCATTTTCTTTGCATATTTCTAATGTTGCATTTTAAAACTATTCTATTAAAACTCTAAAAAATAAATCGTTTTATTTTCTGTAAGCTTTGAAAAGTAAAAGAACAGATCTTTACCCAATCTCTTTCCTATAAACTGGGATTTTATGGTCAATTGAGCTTATATATTCGTTCAGCTGGCTTCGGAGATTATCGTTCGTTAATGATCTTAAGGAAAACAATATTTATTTCTTGCATAAATTAATACCTATGCATCAGCATTCTAAAAGAATATTAAACAATGAGTAATAAAGTTCCATGGAATTTGCAGCAGAGAAAAACATGCCAGAAAGTATTTTCATTTCTTACGAAAAATGACTCAAGTCTCAAGAAGAAAATGTGTACATTTTCGGTTAAATCAGGCAATATATTTCAAAGTTTTGATTTCAACATCAGCCAGTGAATGCCGGACTATGTGTTTAGTCAGTTAAACAATCTACAAACTTGAATAGTTATAAAGTTTTATGACATTATTTCTTCTTGAGAATGGTGCAAAAGTTCATTGAAAAGCCATTTCAGTGGGCGTTATACAAACACATCGCAAAACTCAACTTTCCAAGTAAAAGAAAATCCCTCTTTGATCTCAACAACCGCAAAACTTTAGAAATTTCGATTAATACTTTTTTTTCAATTCTCGCCGTCGATTTCTATTTCTTTCAGAGGCTTCTGTGAAAAGTGGGATTTCATTTTCTCGTCTTTTGTTGAGAATTTCTAATAAAGGATACATGTTTTGCACTTTTATAGAATTTCCTAAAATCCTTTTTATTTGTCCTATTCGCGTCTCGTCAACATCAAAATACCTTACTCTTCAAGAGCACTAAAACTCTTCTGGAGTTCTACAAGTTCGTAATATGTAGGGGAGAGTGGTGTAAAACAGGGTACCTTGATTCTGGCGCTATTGGTTCTTTTCTCTAGCAGGCATATTCTGAATAACACTCCACTAGTCAAGAAGAAGGAACGGTCATAGTGACCGTGTGGTTGCTGTTGAATTTACTGCATCTTTGTAGTTGAATTTATTTTAAGACGACAAATCTCTAATGTTCATTTGTTTTTAAACTATCCGTATTTAAGAATCATTACAGTTATAAAAACTCTATTTAGTCCAGCTTATTATATGTTTATTAGAAATTTATACCCTGTTAAACAATAAGGATTCAGTTCAATATTTGCCTGGTTCCATTTCGTTATTAATAATCTCTGCACTCGACGCAAAACCGTCTACTCAAAGTGGCGCAGGACCGGCCCAGACAAAACTAATGGTTCTTCCGATGAAGAAGATAAAAACACATCAAATGTTGATAGTCATAATGCAATGTTGTATTTTCTAATTTAAATAAATGAGAAGGGTGTATCCAATGTATAACCTGTCTTTGTTGGGACAACGAAAGCTGCAGTGGCGCGGAAGAAGACAACTGTTTCACATGCGAATTTTGTAACTAATTATCTTCAATTGCCATATAAATTTTAAAAAATGCCTGCTACTTTTCCACTGAAAACCTAGCTTCCTAATTTCCCATAAAGTTAACATGTGCAGTGTGCACCCGAGTTTACACCATTAGTGGGGTAAAACTGGGTATTTCGACTTTTTTCTATAAAAAAACAGTTAATAGAAACGTAAAGAAACTTTGATTTTTCAGGAATGGTACATTTCACTTTGTTGAATAATATATATTTTTAATTTTACAAATTTGACCATCACTATGTCGAACAGTGTAGCTCCAATAAGCCTTCGAGTCTTAGCTACCAGGGCTTACCCCACTTTCGCCTAAATATTTCCTATAATGAGCTATATTCATGCAATTTTATAAAATGATATTGCAAGAAACAGTTTGTGTGAGTATTTGATCTTTTTTTTTAAGTGGGGTAATAGCCAAAGTGGGCGATCCAGACGAAACTTTTGTTGATGAAATTCATTTTCGATCAAGGATTTCCTGCGAAACGCATTTCATTAGACTCTGGTGGTTAGCAAGCTTATGAAATGCAAATCACGAATAAAAAATATTATTATCTAGAACGAAAATATAAAAGTGTGATATTTCCCTTTCCCTTAAAAAGATAAAACACTTCTGTTTGCACACTTAAGTATGGTTTGCAATATTTCAATAAAAAAAATATCTCAACTATATATTACTTTTAACGCAAAAATATGTGCTCACATTACTTTGGAACGCCGCATACGAAACAGCAAATTCGATAGATGAACAAAATTTGTTATATGAGTTAAAGGTAATGGTTAGATTGTAATAATATTTTTAGAATAAGGGACATGTTATCGCTTCACCGGCAATACAAAACATGCCTTATTTATCAGTCCACGTTTTGTGATGAAATTAAAAATTAAATTGGATAAGAAAAATAATTTATACCAAATTAATACAGTGGTACCTCGAGATATGAGTGCCCTGACATACGAGTTATTTGAGATACGAGCGCTGTCGAGCAGCGAAGTTTTGTTTTGAAATACGAGCGACATTTGAGATACGAGGAACGGCCAGCTGCGACGCTGCACACGTCCCACCCAGTTTACTGCGCCTGCGCCTCGTGCATTATCCCACGTATTCTCCCAGTGTGCTTGTTTACCTCGCTGTCGAAGCATCTTTGCTAAGTTTTTCTAGGGCTTTGCGCTTTTTGTGCATTTACATACTTTATCGCATTTCTTTCTATAACCATGGGTCGGAAGAAAGTGAGTGGAAAGGCTCAGAAGAAGATGATGTCTATTGAATTTAAGCGTGAAATCACAGAAAAAAATGAGCAAGGTGGGCGAGTAGCTGACTTGGCGTGGCAGTACGGACGTAGTACTTTAACGATATGCACTGTGCTTAAACAGAAGGAGTCGATAAAGGGTATAACGCCAGCTAAGGGCGTTACAATAATTTCTAAGCTCCGGAGCTCTCTCCATGAAAAGATGGAGAAACTGCTGATGGTTTGGGTGACGGAGAAGCAGCTTAAAGGCGATACCTTAACACAGGGCATCATATGCGAGAAGGCACGAGCGATTTACGGTGATTTGCTGAATCAGACCCCGCGCACTTCCACGGACGACGCATCGGAAGACTCGTTTAAATCCAGTCGAGGCTGGTTTGACAACTTTAGAAAAAGGACCGGCATTCACTCCGTTGTCAGGCATGGTGAGGCAGCAAGTTCGGATGTGAAGGCAGCTGAGGATTATCTCAAAACTTTTTCCGAACTGATAGAAGCCAATGGATACATCCCCCAGCAAGTCTTCAACTGTGACGAAACAGGGCTTACATTTATGTGACCGAAATACAAATACATATGTATGTACACTTTATAAAACCAGTTTTTTTTGCTTTACATTCTCTTTTATTATGTTTTTATACAATATTTGTCATTTATAAATACATTTTTCTTATTCAAAAACATGTAACAAAAACAATTAGGGGTAGCATTTTTGGGGCTGGAACGGATTAACATAATTTCAGTGGGGAAAATTGCTTTGAGATAGTAGCAAGGTTACGGAACGAATTAAACTAGTATCTCGAGGTATCACTGTATAAGGTTTTAATAATCAATTTTAATATTGAAAATTCCCTCGATTCCCAAAGCTATTACACATGATGAACCTAGAAATAGCCTTGAAATATTAGCTCAATATATTAATTTTTCATCTCAGTTTACTTCCCAACATATTTCAATTTAGTCTAGACAGCAACTTTCTATTTATTAATACTTCAATGAACAATTACTTAAATTTCAAGGGAAGAATATTCTGCCTCAATAATTCTCAGTCTGAGGCATCAAGATAATCTGTTCATGTTCTAATCGGAAAGATTATACTTAATATCGAAAGCTTTCGCATTTAAATGATGCTTTTGACAGTTTCATTTGTCTTTCATTTTAAACCCTACTGAAGATGTTCTCTTTTTACAACATAGAAGAAATTTAAACGTTTTACCGAATATTTTTATTCTTGGTAACTAAAATGGTGCTTAATGAAATAGCCAAATAGCTTTTTCTGACAAATATGAAATGTTAGCTCAAATACCAGACGAATGATAAAAAAATTCGAATCTTCCAATTAAAATGTTCCAATTTTCGAATAAATCTAAACAGTCGCTTCTCTTGCATTTCTTATATAAAAGAATAACGATTTCCGTTTCCATATCAGGGTTTATACGTTTGATATTTCTAGGAAAGTTCCCTTGATATACACGAAATCCTTTGTTAACAGAGATGCCAAATATTTCCTTATAAGCCTTTTGAAACAATTTAATGGTCAGCAGGATCATCTAGAAATTTTTGCAAATCAAAGGGTTATGCCTACAAATACAGCTACTATTGCCAGTTGTATAAGACCATTATATATTTCTCTGTCGTTCTATAGCAAATGACAATAATTTTTAATCTATGCATTGTTATAATTAGCAAAATATTTTATATTTTTATTTCAGCATATAATCTTACAAATTACTAATCCCACATTGTCTCATATTTTTCTTTTCCATGTCCATTAACCAAAAGTTAGCCAACGAAAATGTTATAGGCTTCCACATTTTTGATAATAACTATGTAGAACTAAAATGATAATCCGTTGCAGTTGCATAAATGATTAATATCTGATCTAACGAAATAAAGTTTATTACAAATAAGAAGAAAGTAAGTTCATTCTGAAAGTTCCGTTTAATCCCAATCTTCATGCTGAATGTTCTGAATTCTTCGAAAATCTACCGATTTTTTTTTTCATTCTAAAATATTTTCAGGCATTTTAAAATGCTAAAATTTGATAGATATCTACAACTTTGCGTTTTTGTGTTATCCTATTAAAAAAAACATAATTTAAAAATGTATTCATTCATTTAGTTATTTTGGATTCACGGAGATCTAAAATGCAGACTTTCATAAAAACCTAGAGATCGATTTCTTTCTTTCTTTATTTCTTTTTTTGACGATTATAATATTTAATCTTTGCTTGCTTCGTAGACAACCAGCTGGAGTGGCTTCCCCAAAACTTTCTCGCATAGGAATAACACGGGTAGGGGAAAAAAATACACTACCGGCCGAAAACGTGCGGTATTCCCTAAGGTGGGGAAAACACTCTCTCCGACGTTCGCAGCTTTTTCTTAGCGCAGAATGGAGAAAAAAAACCGTATAGTTGATTTCAACACCTTTTTTAACCTATTTAGATGAAAATTGGAGACAAATCTACAATTGGGGTTTCAAGACTACAGACGAAATTTCATTTTTCTAAGTAATATCGTGAAGAAGTTTTGGCGTTCAAAAGTATGCGATTATACAGACCGACAGATGATCAACCTTTTGACGGATTTGGCCCAAACTTTTATACAGACCTATATTGCAGATGAAAGACAGTATACCAAATTTTATCCATCTAGGTATTTAAGTTTGTGAGTTATAGAGTTCACATGAACGAGAACAGACAGATTTTCGATTGACTGAGTTTGTCCAAAATTTGAAAGAAGCCTACAAATTCTGCGTAAAGATCACATACCAAATTTCGTCCTCGTAGCTCCAATAGTTTTTCAGTTATCGTGCTCACAGACTGTCCGACACACAGACAGACGTAATTCCAAAATTTTTTTTTCGGAGTCGGGAGGTCTAAAACGTGGAAATTCGTCAAAATCTCGAGTTCGAAAATTTCGACTATTACAAAACTTTCACTTTGTATACGAGAAAGTTAAAAAGGAAAAAGTATGAAATCACTAAAATTTGAAGAATATCTGATACAGTTTTTAACGTTGATAAGTTCCTAGAAAAAAGCCATACAAATTAAGCTAAAAAGTAAATAGTATTTAGAGAAAGTAATATAACCATCCAATTTTGTGAATTTTTTGAATTTATAATAGAGGAAAATTTTTGAGGCATTTGTATTGGAGGAAGTTAATTTTAAAATTGTACCTTTAATGGTTTTTAATGGCTATTTTAAGAATAAATTAAAGAGTTCATATGATGCAAACGAGATTTTAAATTAATGTTTTTTATGTGAACAATAAATTAAATAATTTTATAAGAACAGTAACTATTCTTATTAATAATTTCACCAAATAAATTTATTTGCCCTGCTCGATTTTATTTCATACAACATATACTTCTGAAAATATAATTTACCAATTTGCTTAACCATTCCATTTCAACGCGCCATTTCAGTTTCCTTAATAAATGTACAATTAAACCAACAACTTGCCAGACAGATATAGACAATTTATTGATAGAAGGCCTGAAGAATACTATTCTTAAACCTGTTTCCAATTAGAACCATATGTAATGGGAAATCAGAACAGAGTATGTTTTGCTGTAAAATTAACTTCTAGTAAATATTTTACTCTGTTGAATAAAACGGACCTTCTTTGTAATTTGAATCGTAGACAAAATCCCAAATAACAAAAATAAGTTTCATAAATTCTGCTTTTCCATTTGTCACTCTCCTTCAAGTAGAGTAATTTTATTGGTCTATTACATTTTTGAGAGTATGAAATTTTCGAAAAGTTTCAGCTCGAGTGGACCTTGAGATACAATTATGATAATTGATTCCACAGACGTGCGTCCACATTAGTATTGTAGACTTGACAGATTTTATTTTGCTAGAATTCCTTAAATATTGTAAAGCGTCTTGGAATGTAGAGTGCTTCCATAAAATATTTATTCTTTTTGTTGCGTTAGCCATGAGAAATATAGTTTTGGGCTGAAATGGAAAATAAATAAAAGAATATCTTCGGAATTTTTTATTCTTTAGTTGGAAAAGCTTAATTATATAATAATATATCATTGTTTTCTGGTTCTGTGTAAGATGCAATTTCTCATTAAAGAATGTTTGAACTCTGAGCTACATAAGTTAAGAATTAGATTATATGAATATGAATAAAAATTAGAATCTAGTAACTGAATGTATTTAAAACATGCTTAATTGCATGGTGGTTTTCATAACAATAAAACCTTATTTTTTCTTTAATTGAATAAAATAGTTCTTAGTTAGACAGCACGTTTCTGAGCTGTTTAACCTTAAAAATGTGTCAAACCTTCTTACCACGAAGATTTTGATTCAGACACCGGAGAGCTCCTTCCTCTCTTTTCAAGTAATTAACTAGATTTAGGCTACTGTTTCCTTTCACCATCCATGGACACACATGAGGGGATAGAATAAGACCGAGGATCAGCTAAGTGATTGGATCGAGATAGTTAACCGTTTACGGACGAAATTCAAATCTAGGCTAATTTTTAATTAATTTTTTGTATATTTCCCCTTCTAATACTTAAATTTAATGACATAAGTCTTTAAAATATAATAAAAAAAATTTTTGATAAGTATTTTTAATGTTCCCGATTGGGAACATTAAAATTTTATACATATTTTTTAAATGTTCCCAATTCAGAATATCGGCCACTTTTGATTAAGCTCATTACACTAGACATACAAATGGATAACCGTGATGATCAGACTGAATAATAGGCAAAGTATTGTAATAATTATTTTTATAACCAAGCACAGATATGAATTCAACTGAAAATTTATAAATTTAAATGAATAAAAAATATATTTTGCTCAGTGCAGAAAATTAAACTTTATAACTGTATCCTATGGCACTATGGGACGTACAATCCCCTTTCTTTGCACTCACTGCACTGTAATCTTGTATTTTTTCCACATTATGCATATTTAACTCAGTTGTTGCAATAGAGCGATGACCAATACTATTCCGCTGCGATGCACAATTGGTAACTTTACTTCGTGTTTGAGGTCCATACTTTTTTCACAATCCATAAAACGGTAATAGTAGCTTCTCGATGAAACTCCAGATGAATGAGTTGGTTACGTTTAGTTTGAGTTGCTGTATGCAATAGCCATCCAGAAACAACAACTATATTTAGTGCATTTTGCAAATAAAATATACCACCATGTCTTTCTGCAAAGATCTGACACTAGCTTCGAGCCCGCGGTGGCCTAGTCGGCGGAGGGTCGCAGGTTCGAAACACGATTCCACTGAAGATCCGCCGTGTATGGGGCCTATTGCTCACTAAATCATACGTAGCAGCCAAATGTCCTCCTGTTGGTGTGGCGCGGAAGATTGTAGAGGGTGATGCTAGCTCAGGCGTCGTCCTCATCATCTGACCGTGGTTCAAAATTACGAGGTCCGTCCCTAAGTAGCCCTCGTGCTTCTTCAAAACGGGGCGTTAATCTACCCAAACCTGAAGCCAGTTCCTCACAATTTATGCAACTGATAAACCCCAGCCACCCCATAATCGAATTTCGTTGTCCTCTTGGTACTTTTTTCTTCTGTTCATAAGAATATCTTTTGATTAGCTGGATTGGAAGATGAAAATATTAATTAGAAGAAACGATAACTACAGAATTATAGTTTCTGCTATACATAAATGATTATCCGACCCATTTATAATTCTGCTCACCACTCACCAACCAGATTACAGTTAAAATGAATTTTTTTCGACAAAATTAAATCATTAACCTTTTAACAACAAAAGGAGATTTCCTTCCCTTAAATATAAGAAAATTGTACTTTCTATTTTGCTTTCAGTGTAAACTCGCAATGAAGAAATTTTTTCTGCCACAGAATAGCGATGACTGGCCTATGTTCACAATCGGGAACACTTAACTTTAATGAATAATAACAAATACGGTTAATATTATATAATTATATTTTATATATTATTTCTAACGTGAACAATTTTAACTATGTTTACAGATTTTTTGAATTTTTTAGCGTTTTTTTTTATGCTACGCACAAATTAAAATGTAAAAAATGCCCATTCTTAAGAATTTCTGTACATTGTCCATTATATATCTGAAACAAAATTTCTGTATCAAAGACTTAGGATTACTTTCAGTCA
>BGPR01000150.1:682496-746632 GCA_013235015.1 Araneus ventricosus
TTAATTTTTAAAATTTATTATATAAAATAAATAATTTTATATTTACTGGAGGAAATGTTATTCTAAATATAGAAAGGCATTAACTGAGGGATCTATGGCCGATTTCGAATAAGTTACTGTTCCTTCTAGCTTAATAAAGTAATGATAAATGTTTCAATATCTCAATCACTTGCCAAACTACGCTGTGCTGATGCAAATGCGCAATGGATTACGGCGCTTTCACACCTGCAGTTGACCGTGTGAATAGATAATGACGAAATTGTAAAGAGGGTATTGGTAAAATATATTCTGAAAGATATCTCGAAAGAAGCATAGAGACATTGGCTGCATCTAGATGAGATTTATTATGTAATCCTCTCGAGTTTCACAGGAGACAATTTTTCATCTGTCAAATACTGGAAAGTAGGAATCAATTTGCAACGACTGTGCACAGTTATTTACAGGAATGGCTCAATGAAGATAATAGTACAAGAATATAGGTGTTCGATAGACCCTAAGCGAAAAGTGGAAACGATCCACGAATTTAAACTACAGCCATGACCTATTTACTGCAGAATCTCTACAGCTATGAAATTTAAGTATTTAGTACAATTTTTAGAACTGATTTTTATTGAAAGCTGATATCCTTGTTTTAACCCTATGGTATACAAGAATGAAAACTTTGCAAAGAAAAGTAAAGAATCAAATCTAGAAGTGTCCGAATTCTTTGAAATTTTAATCTTACAAGCAATGTTTCGTGTATTAGTGTTCTTTTCTCAAGTAATAAGCATGAAAAGAACACTCCTTTTACAATGGCACAGCTTTGTAGTAGCTTCCACCTGAGACGGCTATCAATATTCTCACGAGCAGTAGTTCTACAAAATGGTTTCTAAGGAATGCCATCATCTCCTTATCAGTCATTACAATCATCTCCTTATCAGTCATTACAATCATCTCCTTATCAGTCATTACAATCATCTCCTTATCAGTCGATACAATTGCAAACCATCCAATTGAAAAATCACATTCCTCAATATCGCCCTCTAGGGGAGTGGTCCTTTAGAAATGATGCTTTTGGTTGAAATGTATGAACCTGAATTTATTTTACGAACTAAAGAAATAGCAACTACAATGTATTGAAAACAGATAATTTGTCATTGCTGTTCTGTGGCTAAGTATCTAAAAAAATTTTATTCATTCTATAATTTTCATTTGCATCGTCGATACGATCATTCAGATATGTTCCATATATCTCGGAGATGCATACATAATCTATAGGCACACAACTAAAAACATTCGGGAAAAAATTACTAAAGAATGCAATGTCATCGCGCAGGTCATTAGAAAATGGGAAAATTCAGCCTGTTTCATAACTCTATTTCTTGATAAAATTATGCACGAATTTAATAAAATAATACAGACATAACTGTAACGAGAAAACTCTTCTTCCATAAGCAAACTCTTCTTGCCCATTTGTTATAAGGGCAAATTGACCAAGAGCCAGAAGAAGCGCATGTACGACGAACAAGCAAAACCCTTAAATGCTTAACCTTTGGATGACCAGGTAGAAATTTGAAACATGAAAGGCAACTTGAAGGCCAAGCAAAGGGTCCCGAGCGTCCAATTCACCTCCTTGGGTATGCCATGCGTTTTTTGCGATTTTCACCCTCTGAGTCTACGGCACGCGAGGCGGTAATTCGCTGTTTTCTCGCGGCGACCGTTTCCCTCAGGGGCCTTACCAAACCATGGCCGGCCACACGTGCGGTTTTTCTGACGCGAGCTCAGTCTGCTTTCTAGTGCAACAGAGTGGCGAATTCAAACAGTTGTTTGAGTGAAACTTTTGATGCATTGAATATATGATATTGCATTTTTTTAAAAAATTATTATTGTAATATTATTATGCATTGTCTTAGTTTTGACTTTTTTTCTTTTCTTTTCTAAATTTTCTGTATGTTGTTATGTATATTGTTTGTTCTTGATTTCTGTCACTGTGTTTTTTTATGTTTTCTGACTCTTTCCTGCCGGCTTTCATGCTTCGTGCACCATTTTGAGTAGGAACATGAAGCTAATGATGTCTAAATAAATAAATACTTTTAAAATATATAAATAAAAGATTAATTCTATTTATCTCGTACTTGAAAACGAATGAAAAGTGTTTATAATTTTATTGAAGTCAATTTTTCGGTTTCTGCTTTTTCTGTACACGAAAAAAGCTAAATTACAGAGTCTTTTTAATCCCTTTGAAGCTTTGAGATATGAAAGTATCAGCTTAGTTTGCTGAAAGATCTCAACCAGCAGACGATTTTTGCTGAAAGATTTATTCAACCAGTTTGCATATTTAGATATTATAAAAGATTTATTATATTACATTACATAGCATATTTAGATATTATAGAAGATTTAGAGATTATAAAAGATTATTTAGAGAAAAATAATACAAAGCAAAACTGCGAAGCAATCATGAAATTGAATATGGAAGAGAAATGGCTGAAGTTTTCTGCAGATAGTTCAAAGTATATTGATCAGAAGTTATGTCTAATAAAGCTAAGCGAATACGTATTTGCCATTCCAGACCACAATGCAAATGCAGAGAGAATATTTTATTTCATGTCAACTCAATGGCCGGACGAAAGGAACAGGTTGTCAGTGGAGAAAACCGGAGCAATTTTGATTTGTCATTAAAATTTTAAAATGTCTTGAGCCCAATTTTATAATTATGTGAAAGAAGAAAATGATATAATAAGAAAATAAAATCACTTTTAAAATATGACTGGGATATAGAATTAGTCTGGCATATTTTGTATTATTCTACGTGTTCATTTTTATTAGAATGCTTAAACTTTATTGATATTTTCTTCAGAGTAAAATAAACCATTACCCACCCACTTTTTTCATGTTTTATTTATTTATTACTCAAACGTCCCGTATCATTACTGGGCAGTTATTGCAATCCTTATAACTTAAATGTTCTTCGAAAGGAGCTGGGAGAATAGCAAAGGCCATGCTTTCGTAGCGCGCTCTTTTTAAAAAGATATAAAACAAAATTATTCTCTAGTGTATCTCTGACATACACGCGCCTGTTGGAAGGTTAATTTTGCATCCAAGTTACGTCCCTAATAGCTATACCCCAGTTACGCCACTGGTTCACCATGAATCCATTTTCAATAAATAAAAATGCTGTTAATACGTTAAGTGCCTTGTTAGTTGTTCGCCGACGACGTCGTAGACGCCAAAGAAAATACTGGGTACATCCTATTGTAAGTGAAAGAACAATAAAGGGAAATTTTGCACTTCTACACAGCCACCTGAAAGAATACCCTGACAAGTTTTTTGAGTATTATAGAATGTCCATAGCTTCTTTTGAAACACTATTATCTAAAGTTGAAGATTCAATTAGAAAAAGTGATACTGTAATGCGGAACTGTATAAGTGCAGAAGAAAAGCTAGCAGTAACTTTAAGGTGAGTTCTACTTCTTTACAACACAATATCTTTACAATTCAGTTTATTTTTCATTAAATTACAATTATTAGATTATTAAAGTTGCAATTCTTAGATTATTAAAATTAGATTTATTATTTATTAAAAGTACAATTATTTGAATTAAAATTATATTTCGAGAATTTTAAGGATTTAACACAGAATTAGTTACAGCCATCCAAGCATCTTTTTTGAGTTCACGGATTTTGAAATCATTATGCCCTGAATCGTAAAGATATGGATATTTTTCAACTTCAAGAATTATGAGCTCACTATCCAAGTAGTATTCCATGATATAATTATCTTAAATACCAAAAACTGAAGAACAAAACACACGAAAATATCAACGGACACCACGATAAGCAGCAAAGCGATTATTTTCCCGCGCGAAAAAAATGCACCCAAGTGCATCGCTTCGCGGCAGTCGCGAGAATGCGCCGATAAAATTCCCCCAAAGCGGCGGAAACGGCGTCGTGTGGCCACCCCTGCTTCTTCAGCATATTGTCTATAATTCGGATGCCGTTGACCTTCAAGTCGCGACTGCTAGAACTCGCTCCTGTGGCCGTTTGCGACACCATGTTGCATTACAATTTTTGTTCCTCTTGATGCCTACAAACAACCATCTGAATTTTTCGGACCATTAATAGAACAACCTATATATAAGAGTTGCAGTCATAGTAAAAAAATATAAAATGTAATAATGGTTGCAACAAAATACTTAAAAAATAAAACGATGATTAATTCACATTAGGATTAGAATTCGAATACAAAATTTTCAATAGAACTTAATTAATCATTTTGATTATTGCAATCATGACATATTGTTATGATATTTATATGATTTTTGCAAACAAAACGATTGCACTTACGGCATTTCTTGGTAGTTTATTCGTCGAGTGTTCTAGGACACACAACATATCGACAAATCAAAATGCAATTTTTATGCATTTATTTTTTCCGTAGAGGAAGCGATAACTTCAGAATTCGTAATAAAATAGTGTTAAACTCAGCTACAAAAATCCTAAAAGCAACGTATTTTTTAAATTAAATATTCGGCACAAACTTTGACCCCATTTGGTCATCCGATGAATAAATAAACGCCTGGTTCTGTTTTACAGCATCCTTACAATTAGTATTCCTTAAACATCGATAGTTCAGCTATCGATAGTGCAGTCGATAGCTTTCCCAACTATCGATAGAATCGATAGTTTCAAAACTATCGGTATTATCGATAGTATCGATAGTTTTCACCCCAGCGATACTATCGATAGATGTTTTTCAAGTCGATAGTTTTTAAACTATCGATACTATCCATAGTTCCAGTCAATAGTTTCGAAACTATCGATAGTTCTAGTCGATGGTTTTAAATCTATCGACTGAAAATGCGCCTACAGATAGTATTGTTCTACAGAAAACTATCGATTTCATCGATAGTTTTGAGAAAGTCGATACTATCGATTATTTCAGTCGATAGTTCCGAAAACCCGATACTATCGACTTGGCTTCGATAGTATCGATAGTCTATCGATGTTTAAGGAACACTACTTAGAATATGATTTAAAATGTTTCATATTGGAAGGAGTCTTAAATGTTTTCTTTCATTTTTATTGTGCTTCACGGAGAAAATTTTTAATAGTAATTCATACTTTTAGAATTTAAGATGAGCGAATCAGATTAATTGATGAATGCTCTTTATAGAACTTTTTCTTGAGAAAGATAATTATTTACCTTCTACCGAATTTCAAAATCATATAAGTAAGTTCCGATTTTTTAAACATCCTTTCAATTAAGAATCATTTTGGATAAAAAGAAAATTGAACATTCTATTTCACAATAATATTTTATACAGAAGAAATATTTTAAAACGTGCCTTTTTTTTCTTAACAATGTTTATCTTTCTCAAAATGATGTATATAATGAAAGTAAAAATCTGGACTTTTACTTTCCTAAAGAAATCTCGTATTGCCTATTGTATTTTCCGGTGAGTTTATTTATTTGACACCCTGTTTCGTTACAATTTCCATCTGAAGCTGAATTACATTCTCCAAAAGATTGGATGATTCTGCTTTCGCCACTAAAAGAAAACAATTGGTTGCTTCCAGTTGCTTTTTTTCTTCTTATCTCAAGCAGGAATTGTTTTGCTTGTTTCAGATGCTTATCTTAAATTCATTTCAATGAAATTTCTGGTGGTTGGCAGTTTTGGACGGGATTCAGTTTCAAAGTACGATTGCTAAATTTATTTTTTTCATTGCAGATTCAGTAATTTGATAATAATTACTTAGGATTCGGTTGAATTTTTTTTCTAGTTCTTATATATTCGGTTTTTATTCTAGTTCTTATGTATTCGGATTTTTGCTTTCGATTTTTTAAAATAATCTTCATTGTATTTGTCTTCTATTCCAGAATTTTTCCATTTTTAATTGTCTTGTGCTTTTTGAGGGGATAGCCACAAAATTTTTACGGTTTTCGTATGTCGTTAGCAGGAAAAAACACTTATTAATATCATAGGCGAACTTCTCTTCCTGACGAGCGGTTCGCCATGATATTTTTCAATTTATTAAAATTTTTGTCTTTTTTTTTGTCCATTGTTTCTTGTATGTTTTTGATTTTTTGTCTTTTGTTTCTTGTTTGTTTTGATATATATATATATAGAGAGAGAGAGAGAGTATAAATCGTAAAATGAAAGAGTATAAAACTTAAAAATGAAAAATGAATATATATATAAGGTTGATATGTTTGTAAATATATAAAAATGTCAAATCTTAACATTCAAAAACAAATTTTAAAAACATAATCTATGATGCAATGCAAAACATAATTTAAAAAATGTCATGGATGAATATTCAAAATAAAGTTAAATTTTATTTAAACAGAATCTAGATTATAATCCAATAAATAAAAATACTGCTAAATATAAATAGACAGCATATGGAAAATTTGAACATATCGTTAATCTAAGTTACTCTTATTACGATTGAAAAAGTCAATCCTAAAATTTGAACTTTTCAATAATTAAATTGGTTGCTCAGCTTATAGGTCTTTCAACAATAAAATTGGTTGCTTATATATGTATTTATGTATATAGTGAATAACGCTACTATTTGCACGCTATATATATATAGATTGCAACTTATTAAAATTATGATTAAAACATTAAAGAAAAAGCAGTTTAAAAATACCAATTAAGCAAAGAATTATATATGTATTTTCAGAAATAATAGAAATATTATTGCAAGTCATACAGAAAATGAATTTTAATGCTGATTATTATTTTTTTCTTTGACTCCCATATTGTCATTATTGCAAAGTGCTGTGCAAAGTAAGAATGTAAACCAATCCTAGATTAGAAAGCTATGAGTAATCAGTGAACAATATTATTTCTATGCATAAATATTTATAAATATGAACATTTTATTATACTCTTATCTTGAAATAAAAAGAAAAAATGAAAGAAATCACAGTGTTTTTACATTTGAGTAAACAAAAGAATTTTTTCCAATTTCAAATCATGTGCATTTTTCATTTAGTAGTTTCTAAATGAAAATGTTCGCGTTGCATGTCTAATCTAAAGTAATCATTCGAAAAAGAAGGTTATTCCTCTTAATTGCTAAAGCGTCATCGTGTTTTTGGATAACTTGTATGGGAAATTTTATATCAATAGTAAAATTGCAAATTTTTGAATATTAATTAGAGAATACTTAGAAACGACATTTAAAAATTTGTTTTAATTTTATTGAGAAAAATGCAAAGTGTTTTGAATATTAAAGAGTCATTAGAAGAATTCTTTATTTAAATTCTTAGAAAATCGTCTGATAGAAATTTTGTAAGCTGATTATAATAGCATTTGGATTTTATTCTGATGCGTTAAAACGCTATAGAACTTTTCGTTTATAAATGAGTTGTACTTTTTCTATAAATGCGCCAAAGAGAAAATCTTTTGATCAATTGACTGCTTATAATCTGTTAAATAATGAAAAACTATTTTGGATAAAAGCAATTAAAGCAAATTCATGAAGATAACTTAAAGTATTTTGAGTAGTTATGTTAAAATGAGAAAATCCTCAGTAATTTTATTAGAGAAAGCGAAATCTTAACCGTGTGTATTAACAAAAAAATGATTATAAATTAATTATAAAAATATTTGAATTTTGCATGTTAAAACAGTTATAGAGATTTCACTTTGAAGATGAAGTCGTTTTAAATACATATCAAAGGGAAAAATCATTCGTTAATGAAGCTGCTTATAATCTTTTAAAAATGTAAAAAATTAGTTGCGTAGAAGCACTTAAAATGAATGTATAAATGCAGGTTCAGGAATTGGAAAAAACTCTATGTTAAAAATGTCTGAAATTTCTTAATTATTTTATTTCAGTAAGCAGAAGTCCTGTTTTTAAAATATAATAATTACAATCATGTTACTACTTTTTATAAGATTAAAGTCGACTTCAGACTAATTATTCTTATTTTATGTATGAAAATAATTAACTGGTTAAATATTCAATTTCCTAAAAGCTACGGAATAATAGCAAATTTTGATGTAGTATTTCAGTTCTTTCAGGCTGAATTCATATTTTCGGCATAATAAAAATGAAATAAAATATTCGAAGAAAATCTGCATTAATATAATTTAAGTCTACATTAATGTGTATGGCTGCTGCAGTATACTGTTATTTTCTACAGTAATTACATAAACAATTACGCTAAGATGCAGATATGGTCGACGCAAACTATGGAATGCATAAAATGTATTCACTGCTTAGATACAGTAACCAATAACAAACTATACGATTTCGATACAGCCAAATTGCCATTTCCTTAGATTGTAAAGGGAATTCAAATTCAAAACATTGCTACGGTACACATCGATTCTGCAGAAACTCGTAAAGGGAAGAATTAGAAAACGAAATTTTTCGTATTCTATTGTATCGACTATATTTTATAGATTGGATTTGTGTCGACGATATTTTATAGATCGGATTTGTGTCGACGATATTTTATGGATTGGTCACGCATAGAGAAACAAGACATTTATGCAATTGAACATGAAGTTGGGAACGTACTAGCCGACTACACGGGTCTTTTTTTATTTGTGAATAAAGTAAAAAAAAAAAACAGGATACAGCAGATAACGGTTTATTGGATTGCTACATTATCTTTTGTTCCAGTTGTGATAGCAAAATGTTCAACTGAACTTCAGCATCTACATTTTTCCATTTTATTTCAGCAGTTGTAATTGCGTATTATAAATTAATTCTAAGGAGAAGGACATAATCTAAAAAAGTAAATAAGCGATTGGGGCTCTTTACAATGTGGGGGAAAACGTGGTGGAGGTTCGCTTACAATTCTAGAAAGTAAAAAAAATGAATTAAAATTTCGATTCTTCTCCGATTTCGATTCTTCTCCAGCCATCAAAAACTTGCAAAAACCATCAATTTAAATCTGCTAACGATATAAAACGCAGAAGAATAATATGATCAAGAAAAACATCAAGATACAAGATGTTCTACAGCTCAAAGAGCTGCTACATGGCTAATAACATCGCTGGAATATTTGAATGACAAATATTAAAATTAACAAATATTAAAAGTCGAGCTTAAATTTCATAAAATAAAATATTTAGCATTTTCTATATGTAAAGAAATATAAATTTGTAAGAAACCCTTACTCGTAAGATCAGCCTCTGTTCGCTCCGTAAGTAAAACATTCTAAGCCTATTTCTTATAAGTATTACATGAAATATTTCGTCGCTTAACAAGCAACTCCACTTATATCAATATTTTTTTTAAATTTCAAAGAGGGAGATGCAAATGAATTTTTCTCCACCAATGACGAATATTTCTATTTTTTTACATCTCGTTGGAACACGCGGTCTCATGCTCATATCATATGTTAAAAAAATTCAAAAAAAATTATTATTGGTTGTGTGTTGAATCATCCTCTTTGAAATTGAAAAAAATTGATAAAGGTGCTATTACTTGTTAAGCAACGATTTGTTCAATACTGACATGCTTGGAGATATAATCATATGAAATCGAAAAAAATTTGCTTTGTTCATAAGCAAATTCGATATACATTTTTCACTACCGTCAATACATTCCATACCGTTCCATATCTTGAAATATTTATGGGCGATCATCAATAGGCTTAATGTTGGTTCCATGAATGAATACACATTTCATCAATCTAAATGGCTATATTATCAGGATTAAGTTTACATTTTGAAGAAGCAATATTTGCAAATAAAGATATTTAAACTGAAGTAGTTCGTCATTAACCCTTTGAACGGCAAAAATATTTCAGCTGAATGCTTTGGAAACGGCCTCTCTGTAGCTAAATGGTGAACGCAAATGTTTCGGAGACGGTTTTCGGGTAATAAACAGAGAACAACTTTCTACGCCGGAGCCGGTTTAAGAGTAATAATCGAAGAACGACTTTCTGCGACGGAGCCGGTTTTAGAATAATCATCAGAGAGCGACTTTCTACGTTGCAGCCGGTTGAAGGGTTAAATAGGCTTTGGATAATATCAGTGAAAGTACTGGAATATCAGTGAAACTCAAATAAAATTTAAATTTATTTATTTGCAAAAAAATTAAATTTAGCAAGGTATTGGTTTAGTTCAATTCAGATTTTTAAAAAAAAATCAGGGGAAAACGATTATAGAGTCAGAAATATCAATTAAACTCAAATAAAATTCAAAATTTGTTTATTTGCAAATGCATTCAAACTCAAATAGAACAAAGTAAAATGTAAAATTATTTTGTTTTTAAGCAAAATTCAGATCTAAAAACAAAAAATAATAGTAAAAAAAATGATGTAAACTAATTTTATTCTTCTCGAGAGAAAATTGAAGATCGTTGTGGGTAAGTTTGGATCTCTTGTCAAAAGAGATGGTGTTTTTCTGGAATTTTATTTCTAGTTTTTCAGAAATCATCGAGTTAGCTAATCATAATCGTTCTGGTGCTTGTCAAAGGATCAGCGGGAAAACTTAAAATTTATTTCTGTATTTCTCTCAAATTAGAGTTGGTGTTCTTTAAATGACGAAACAGATTAATTAATTTTCAGATATTTCAATTAGTAGTTTTAGTTCTTTTGCCATGTTCCTCCACAAAAGTCATCTGTCAAGAATTTTTTCTTGTTATATGTATACTAGTTATCTAGCGATGAACTGCTAAATTAATTTTAAAGTGGTCTTCTGCTCAGAAGTTCCCTTCTAACATCACACGGAACCCTTGATGCTTTACTTTAACATAACTGAATGATATACATCAAACAAGATGAAAACAATGTGTAACGTCTTGCAGTTATGCTTAAAAGAACATTCACAGCTAATTTAAATTTTAACATAATTTATTGATAATTCTTCTGGAGTAAATATAGAGTTATAAACAAATATCAAATTTCTAGGTTATTAATAATATACCTAAAGTAAGCCCCAAGGCGTGGTGGCCATTCGCTGATAAAATAATTAACGGATTTCGCTAAATTGTCCAAATCGGACCTTCGTGGAATGCGACCACCAGATTGGCTGTCGGGATCTCATCTTTCCTTTAGTTGCTCAGTCTCAACCTTCGCAACAGAGAAGAAAAAACCCTTTTGCGTTCTCACGAGAACACACTTGTCTGCACAAAGGCCACCTGTTTAGGAATGTTGCCTATGGTGCAATAAGTAGATGACAGTTCTGCACTGCGCCCCAAAGTTTGGTAATGAAAGGTCCGTCAATAGAGGGGTGAGGATTCCAGGTGCTTGAAGAAACCGTCAACATTAAAAGTAAGGGCAGGTGTCCATTGTTCAGATGAATGTCAAAGTGACCAGTGCCTGGGAACGCACACACCCAGTCTTAAATCAATGCCAGCTGTCGGAGGAGGGCATAAGTCACAAATGGAATGGTTTTACACCAAACAGTGTCTTCATCAAATCGAAAACGTAGAAACGATTCTGCATAAGTCCAATTTTAAAATCAAACGGTTCAAATAGCCTCTTTTGCAGCTACTCGTACACTCTTTCAGTAGGCTGTACCGTTACACAATATTGCAGTACAACTATGCTAAAATATCTTCATGACTTTGGAAAGCGTTGAGAAAATCGAACAACATCCTAAAAATATAGTACAATAATACCTTTCTAATAATAGCATGATATGTTATAATATAAACAATAAAGAATTTTAAGTGCGCCATAATCTGAAATTTCCAACAAATTTTAACCTCTCTTATAAGGGAAAATTATTGTGATTATATCAGTAAATTTATCCTGTAAATCTTAAGGGGACATACGAGTCTTAAACCTCGAAAAAATAGGGGGAAACTGTCAAATTCGATGCATTATATCTCTGAAACAATGCAATTCACAAACTCGCTTTTTATTCTAGAAAACTATCTGTTTTTTCTCTTATAATACAAACATTTTCAAACCCTTATATTGGTATATATTTATTATCGAGAGTATGAGTATAATTTTTGGAGAAAAATGAGATAGTCACCTTGTGCGCATGATTACGGATAAAATATTGGTCTAAACACAATATTTTGAGTATCTAAGTAATCCAAACAGTCTGTTTAAGAAACTGAACCTCAATCTATTAACATTTAAATTTAATTTCTATTTTATATGCCAATTTAAAATAAAAATGTTAAAAATTGTTAAAATTTCAACATTTCTAACCCCCCAAAAAACTTCTTTGGAGAAAATATGTACAAAACTGTGGTTCAATTTGTAGAACATAGCACAATACATGTTCAATAAAAGGTTTATGTAAAAATACTCAATAATTCTTGAGATATCGTGTGCGCAATATAAAAAAAACACATTTTGAGATATAGCGCTTTAAAGATATGGCCATATTCAATGTTTACATTGAAGATCTGATACATTTTCCTTCATAACCTTCATAATTATGAGAATGTTTTAACGCGAATTGTTTTAAATTGTTCAGAGAAAAAAGAGGAATAATATATTTTTTTTTCATAAAATCGAAAATTTTCGAGGTTTAACAGTCGTATGTCCCCTTAATAAGAAGGTAATGAAGAAGTCTTAGAAATTTAAAGTATATTTGCTCACATTTACTTTAAATTTTTTATATAATAAACGCGAATCAATTAAAGATTTTTTAAGATACCATATATTACAAAATAAATATACAGCACTTTGATTTTGAAAAACTCTGAAATCTTAAACATGAGTTGCATTCTCTGGATGAATAAACCTCAAATAAATCAAATAGCTCAATGAAATAATCACCAATCAATGTATGTAGATTCTTTAATTCCTTTGGGCTAAAAATAGTTTTCTTTTCAAGCTTTTAGAATCTTTGCAGCGCAAAATATTCTTGTTCCTAATTTAAATCTTTTGAAGTTCTGATTAAAATCTTTTGAAGCTCTGATTAAAATCTTTTGAAGTTCTTAAAAAGTAATAAATGCGTTTGTAATTATAATTTCCATTAACACAGGTCTGCGATGAAAAAATTGACGGTAAAGCAAGTGGTGTTTTTCATAGATTTTTGGATTCTGATTACTGGAAAAATAATGAAAACATTCCACTACGTGCAGTTTCATCACAAATCGCAATCTATTTTTTTATGAACTTAGTATATTTCGGACCAAAAAAAGTATTATTTATATGAGTTCGGTAAACATATTTATGAACTTAAAATAGTAAATTGGTGGATTAAACTACCAAACAAGAAATAAGAAAATATTTCAATCCAGAATTTTCCTGTGAATCGGTAAATTGCCTATTAAAAACAATATTAAAGACAGAGGAAACCGGTTAAAACCGGATACCTCTCCTGCTTGCCAAAAAAAGTGTTACTTCCACCGCTTCACATAAAATTAGTCTTATGAAACAATTTGTCAAGGCTTTACCAAAAGAAGGTGAATGTTTCAAATACTTTTGTGACCATTTCCCGGGTTTATCCGAAGCATAACTGAAGGAAGGTGTGTTTGTAGGACCAGACATCAGGAAAATGATGAAAGATGAAAATTTTGAGATTAAAATAGAAACAAACGGAAGAAAAGTTTGGGAATCTTTCAAACTAGTTATTACTAGCTTTCTTGGAAACAAAAAGAACCCAAACTACAAATCTATTGTAGAAGAGATGATAAAAAAAATTCAAGATTTTAGGCTGTAGTATGAGCTTAAAAGTTCATTTTCTCGATTCGCACCAGGACTATTTTCCTGAAAATTTAGGTGCAAATAGTGAGGAACAAGGTGAAATATTTCACCAAGATATAAAGGAAATGGAGAGACTATGTTAAGGAAAGTGGAATGTCAGCATGATAGCCGACTACTGCTGGATGCTACAAAGAGACAATCCCTGTTAAGTTTAAAAGAGGAAAAGTGACAAAAGAACTTTTGAGGTAAAGTAAAAAACGTTACTATAAGGACTTGTAACTTCCTACCTATACTTATCACTTACTTGAACTAGGATATAAATGAAGTTTATATAGATTTACGAATTAATGAAATTTAAATGAAATGTCAAAACTTAGAAATTTCAACTGTTTCCTTCAAAATATGCAATCACTTTGTAAAAAGTCTGTATGTGATAGAAATAAATGGATTTTATTTTTAGAATCAGCACTAAAAATAACATAAAAATCAGTGATCAAAATTGAAACAATTTTTAAAAAGTATTTTTTGCAGGCCTGTGTAATTAAATATATTCAGGAAATATGTAACGGACAGAAGCAAGATTAGACGTAAATTATGCTTTTGATGTGCTTAAAATTTAAATTTAAGGAATAAATTGAACTGTTTAAAAGATACAAGAAGGTAATATTTAAAAACTTTTTCAGTTAGAATACAACATGCTTCAGAAAAAAGGCCAATATCATAATACTGAATAACTTCCTTATGATAGGCATGAAGATATGATTTAACTACTTATAAATAATATTACTAAGTGCTGATTGTTAATGTTGATAAAATTGATTTATTCTTATTCTACAACAAACTATTTAATTCCAATGCTTTATCTCCAGCATCTCTCGAAAATGCTAACAATTCTTGTATAGCTGTAAGATTAAATTATTTTAAAAACCATTTAACTCTTTGATATTGATAATACTATCATTTCTGCCATTTCAACTGCGTTATTTAAAATACAATTAAATTAAAAGTAAAACTTCAGAACCACACCCATGGACAATTCATTGATAAAAACTCGTGAAGAATATGATGTCATTAACTGGTATCCTGTCCAGAGGTATCCAGAACCTGATTTAAAAGAAGAAGAATCTTTTTGGCTGGGAAGCCAACTTTCAGTAAACTGCTCAAGCAGTTGGATAAAACGTACCTGCTGGGTAACTTGAATCGATGCCAAAAGTTTGCATTCGAAAACTAACAAAAATAAGTTCCGCAAAACGCTGCTTTTTCCGTTTTTCCTCTCTTTAAAGTCGAAATATTTCCTTTTTTCTAGCCCCGTTACATTGATTTCCCCCAGTATCAAATTCTGAAAAAGGTTCAACTCGAATGTAATTCGTGATAAAAATATTATATGTATTTCCTCAGAAAACGTGCATCGACTGTTCTGGAGTTGACAGATTTTGTCTGAGAGAATTCCCTGAGCATTTAAAACCGTCTTGGAATTCAGGACGCTTCCATTAAAAAAGCACTTTTTCTTTAGCTGTGATAAAGGCGTTTTGGTGTTAAAGTGAAAGACGAATATTAATACGTACTTCCCAATTGTAATTCTTAGATACCCAGACTTTCGGTATAAGGATAAAGAGTATTTTTTGTAACTTTGCTTAATTTTCATAATTCAGTTTTTAATTTTTAGAATTAAAGTATTAACCTTTATTCTTCAATGAAACTTAAAGTTATTAAACAATATCTTTGGACATATCACTATAAAATTTAAGTATTGGATCGTTTTAATATAAGGTACAGAATTGAAAGTTACATAATATTTCAATCCTTTTTCACTTTAAGAACTACAAAAGATATATTTTAACACGATTGTAGCAACATTAAATAGAAATTGCAGTCTAATACTTTGTAAATTTTATTTTTACAAATTACAGGTTTGGATTCTTTAGTTTCGTCGTTTCTTTTTTTTCCAATATAGCTGTATAAGTTTTGAAATGTGTTCTTCTACAAATTCCTTACGTATTTGCAAGTATTTATTTTCCTAGGCACAAGTTTATAATCACAAATAATACGCAAAAATATTTTACAATTTATTTTTGTTCATCAAAAATTGATGGATTTATACATAAACTTTTAGGTTTCTTTTCTAGCATTATTTTATTTAAATTTCCCTACCTTTCATAGCTTTTAAGATTTAATATTATAATTATAGAAAACCCCTCTTGGTCAGTAGTAAGTCATGCACAATAAGAAACAGAAACAGTTCTGACTAACTAAAATTAAAAATATCAGTTTATATCCGTTACACCCCCCTTAATTTCTAAACGGTGACAGCTTAGGCCATAAAGTTTGTGTCTAGTATAGTAAAAAGGCTATGCGCTACTCGATGAGGCAACTTACAACGCCATCTATCTGCAAATTTTGGAATTAGTGGTCCTATCTCGAAAACGGTACAAAATACAGGAAAAAAGTCAATTACATAATTGTAGAGTGTCTTCGATTTAGTACGAAAACACACGTTGAGTGAAATAATGCTAAGAACAAAACGTGTAAAATGCGCATTTGTTTACTCGCATTTTTGGAAATTTTGATGTCATATGACACAAATAAAAGGATAAAATGTTATTTTTCGGGCAAAAAAATGACCCCATTATACTTTTTTGTGGAAATAACTCAAACAGCAGGTGTATGCACATTTCCGCCAACATTCCAGGACGTATTACTGTTGCTTGTGTTTGCGCACCAAATTTATGCTAAAATATTTGGTGTGCGAAGTGAAATTTAAGCATGGACTCAAATCCGCATTATAGATGACGGAGAGCACTTTGAACACCGAAACTAAAGGTATATTGTGATAACTAATTGTTTTTTCTTGTTTTAACCCGTTTAGAGACGTCACGAAATCGAGAACAAACAAATGTGCACTTTAAACGTTCATTTATTCGTAGTAATGTGTATAAGATATCTTTTTGTACTAAATCGAAGACGCTCTACAATTTTGTATCTAACTTTTTTCCCGTATCTTGTACTGTTTTCGAGATAGGACCGCTAATTCCAAAATTTGCCGATAGATGGCGTTGTAAATTGTCTCATCGAGTAGCGCATATCCTTTTTACTATACCTAGACATCAACTTTATGGCTTACGCTGTCACCGTTTGGATGTTAAGGGGGGTGGGGGGGGTTGTAGCGAATATAAGCGGGAACCCTGTATAAAAAATAGATATATTTTTTTATTTTGCATTGAGTCTGTTTTGTAAATGAAAGTGAGAAAAATATCTTTAAAATGGAAAGTTATTTTTTATATACTGTGTAAAACATGCTTGCCTACTACTACATGCAGAAATAAAAAGCTTGATTCTATAATACAATGCATTGTCGCATTTTTATTAAATGAAATGCTTCTTTATTTCATTTTTTCAGGATCTGAACATTTAAGGTAATGTATGCATTCAATGTTTTTGGAAGCCAAAACCATGTTAATTTGCCATGAATAAAATTATATAAAACGTAGCTAGATGTCTCGAATCTAAATTTTAATAAATGCTTGCCTATGATTATGCGTACCTGTAATATTTATTAATAGACCTTTGATTCTGTACACATACATGATCTATCTGCTCTAAAACATATAAGATGTTAAAAATATTTTACCATTTTTTTTAAAAAATCTCATTTTTTTATAGATGTATGATTTCGCATTTCGAATAATTATGCTGACATATATTATTTATTCTAATTTATAGTTTTAAGCATTAAATTTAATTATAAAACATATAAAAGGAAAACTCATTTGGAAATTAATAGAATTCACTCTTTAAAAAACTTTGCTAGATGCATGCATAATTTAGAATGCTTATAGAAGAACCAACCAATCAATGTTTTTTCAGCGTTGTTCATTTAATTCTCGGTTATATTTCAAATGTTCTAACTGTAAGTAGAGTCTATCAACCACAGAATCTATCAGAGTCTATCAGTAAAGTAGAACCACATCAAGAAATGGCAAATTTTTTGCAATTTTCATGTCGGCAATCTTCACTTCGCTCTAGGTCGATATTATTTCATCCATAACACATATGACATCCAGCTGACACTTTGATCAAAAGTTAGACTAAAATTCAGAGAGAAGCAATCATTGAGAGTGATATCAAATGCTTGCCCTCATAACACATTTCATCTCTAGCTTCTGTGTCTAAAATAATGTTCTTTGCGACATTCTCTGAAAGAAAGAGAAGATGAGAGTTTCCTTGCATTTTCTCTTTAAGGATTACTTGTACATTGTCGTTTTTCTCAATTGCGCATGAGCGACAATTCCATTTATTTCTTGAACTCTTGTCTTTAACACGTTCATGCCGGCACTGAAAATTTCATTTCTTGCCGTGGGGCGTCAGCCCTTGGAGCGCTTTGGTTTATTGGGAGGCCTGAACTAAAGCGCAATATGAAAACTTATGGCAACGATATTAATTTATTAATTTCTGCTTTGTTTTCGTTCCCATTACCACTGATTTGCTGTTATGTGTTCGGTTTGGATATGCAAACAGAGAAGACAGTGATTATATTAGCAATCAGTGTTCAGAATCTTCTGATAATTACATCTGTGCTAGTTTATGTTTAAAGTAGCTGATACCAATCGATGACTTGCCATTAGATGGCAATAAGCAAAAGTGTGAACGGATCATACACGAATTTAATGAACTACACATTTGATGGTTTGTAGTACTTCTCGATTGTAGATTTAAGTGTGAGCCACCGGTGGCACACGCCGCCCGGTGGTGCATTTAAGTGTGAGCCACCGGTAGCTCACGCCGCCCTATAGTACATTCAAGTGCGAGCCACCGGTGTCACACGCCGCCCAATGGTACATTCAAGTGTTAGCCACCTGTGGCACACGCTGCCCAATGGTACATTCAAGTGTTAGCCACCGGTGGCACACGCTGTCCAATGATACATTCAAGTGTTAGCCACCAGTGGCACACGCTGCCCAATAGTACATTCAAGTGCGAGGCACCGGTGGCACACGCTGCCCAATTGTACATTCAAGTGTTAGCCACAGGTGGCACACGCCGCTCAATGGTACATTCAAGTGCGAGACACCGGTGGTACGCGCCGGCGTGAACGTGTTAAGGAAATCGCATCATAGTGTTTTAAATACTGCAAACTTTATATGAAGGTTTCTAGTAGATTCGCGTTCCATGTAACAAGATCCATTCTCAAAGATTAACTTAATTTATTTACTGTTTCGATTAGCTTTCTAAAAATGCTGAATTATAATTAAAATTATTATAATCAAATACTTATTTCTAAATTAAACTGTGCTTAAAAATGAAATTTTTTGGATGGAAATCCATGTTGATTTGATTTGGAATTTCATCTTTATAGGGTTTTTAATACAGGTTAATTCCAAAAAAAGTATTGGGTTTTAAAACACTATATTTGGGAAAGTGTTATAACTATAAAAATATACCATAACTCATAAGAAACGAAGATATCTCAATTTTGTTTCGTATAGCTGTAGAAGGTATACATGCCCTTCTTTCGCAAACTGTATAACCGCGCCATATTGCTCCTCGGTTCGATTGAACTGTTTTGTTCATCTCTTCGATGTGATTGGTCGATTCCATAGACTAAGGATAGAGTTAGACTGCTCACGCTGTAGAAAAACCAGCATTCGGAGTGAAGCAAGCACCTGGGTAGAAATTCCACTCGTCACGTGACTAAAGAGGAACTTCTTGGCTTCTTATCGCCACATTTGGCGAAGCGAGTATCAGGAGTGTTGGAAAACGAGTAGTATTTCTACAAGTAGCGAAATGTTACTATTTTAGTTCATTTAAAAACTAACTCACGTACGGAAAAAATCAAAATAATTGGATTTTATGTGACTAGGAATTTCATTTGTTTTAAACCTTACACAATATAATACTTCAACTGACTGTAACAAAAACAAATTATATACTTAAACTTTTTAAATAAAAAAATCTTTTTATTTAAAGCAATAACTACTTAATTTCAGGGGCGTATATAAGGAGGCTGAGGCCCTCTCCGAAATAAATTGACTAGTTTCAGATGTTATGGGTCATGCTCCTTAAATAGACATATGTATCCCCTCTGAAATAAATCCTTTTATATGCCTTGGCTAAATTATTTAATAAATAAAATCATCAAAACTTATTTATTTTAATTGAAATTTTAAAAAATAATTTGGTTTTTCCAAAGAATTTAAGGTTATTAATGTTATTTCTTATATTTATTTTTATAGTCATAAAATTTTTTTCATCTAAAAAATAGAACAATATAAAGAATTTCAATTTGTAAATGAGAATTTCTTAAACTTCAAAACATGAAATCATAAAACAAACTGTTTTGTTAAATTAGCCAACTTTACACTAATTGTATAATTTAACAATTTATTATAAACTTATTAATAACCTATATAGACATTTCATAAAATCGCATGAACTCTTTGTTCGTTAATAAATGCCAAAACTTTGTTTTAACAAAATTTTTTAATAAAAATATCCAACTGCTATAAAAGACAATGTAGATAACTCATTTTTTCCAGGAGAAAAACAGTCATCATTGAAATTTTAAACACTTTGTTCTGTGGATATTGATTAAAGAAGGATTTTTTTCTTCAAAAATTAAGCTGTATTTAATTTTAGTTCAAAGGTAGCAATAAATTTAAATTGAAAAGCCCAGTGAAATATTTCAAGAGTTTACTTTGTGAAATACATGTTACCGTGAAAGACCGAAATTTGGAGAATGTCGACTTTCACCGGTGAATGTCAACATTCTCCAGTTTCGGTCTTTCACAGTAACATACATATTTAGTACGTTCTGTGTTCTTATTTATTATTCAAAAAACAAGACAAAGATGAAGACAATGAACTTTATTTACAATTAAATAATAATACAACACTAGATGTAAATAATGACAGCCATTTCAGATATGGCGATAGTTTAACAAGGGCCCAAATTTAGTTTCATACAAAGTAATAAATGGATGAAAAAGAAAGATATATGTAAAATTTCTTTTATCAATAAAATAAAACTAATATCTTTATAAGCATGATCTCATCTTAAATACATGTTGTTTAACACTTATATTTCTACTAATGTTCTCACAACATACAGTCCACTGCTAATTTCTTTCGTTGCCACATCACATCTATGGGCAATAATTTATACAGATCTAGTTTTCAAGTTATATTACCAAGTAAATTACAGTTATTTAAGCCATAGTTATTTGTGTTGAATAGTAATGGAACAAATCAAAGAACTATTTGTTGCTTTAAAATTTTCCCGGCGAATGTTTTTTCCCCAAATATATATCCTTTCTTGATTTTTTGGAAATCTGAAAAATAATCAGATAAATCTTTAAGACATGTCAATAATACTTTTGTTTTGGAAAATAATGCTTGTAATAAAAAAAGCGAAAGAGAAATAACTAAAGAGTAAATAAAAAACACTAAATAAATTTTCAAACATCATATACACATAAATTAACGAAAATTAAACAAAAAGAAGTTATTGAGTTCTAAATTTTAATAATAATGTAGTTTCTTAATTATATGCATAAAAGAAAATGTTTAAAAAGATACCTAGAGATGAATTTTTACTGGAAATGAACTATGCTTATCTTTTTTACACACTGAAAAACATTCTATGTTTATTTCATGATCATAAAATTTTATTTTCTTTTAAATAACACAAAAAACACGAAAATTTCAGAATGTAAACAACTTCGCCAACACATCGCCAAATATCTCAATCTACATGTGTCTGATAAAATTCCATATTTTAAACACTAATAGGCACCTAAAATCTATAGATACTTCTAAAAGAGGATAATAAACAATTAACTTAAGAAAAGGATTAATTTCATACACAACAAATTGAATAATATCATTTTCAATTGCAACAAACGCCACAGCTAAGAGCTAAGACGTATTTTTGTGTAGCTATGTTGCATTAATAAAGCAAAAAGTCATAAAAATTTTACTTACCGATGAAATGAAACAGATCCTCCTTTGACAAATTTTTCTTTACACTCGTATGCACAACAGGATTTAACCATTTTCGATGAATTTTCATGAGAACCTCAGCTGGCCTTTCTTACTCACGCATTGAAATAACGAAGGATTCCCGTACGAAGTGTCTCGGTCGCGTCCACGAGTCACGTGACGAGGTGCTTGCTTCACATTGCAACCCTCCACGAGCAGTCTATTCGTATCGTAAGTCTATGGTCGATTCATATAATTTGAATAAAACGTCGTTTCGAATTCTTCGATTTGAATATTGGTTCAGTACTGTGTATTTTATTCTGTGTGTTTCGTTTATGAATGAATAAGCGAAGCTACGAGTATTCTGCTATGCTGAAAGCGAAGCCGCTGATGCTTTTTTAACTTTAAAAAATTTGCCCGGTACACGCTTGAAATTCCGCAGGCATTGCATGCTCAAACTCTCCTTTTCAAGTGACGCATGCGCAAGAGAGCAATAAAAAGCGCACTGTACATCCAAAATAGTATTTGGCGACGGTACATGAAATTACGCCAAGAAAAATTGGTGAGGAACAGGTGGGCACCGGAAACTCCACATTACCTAAATCTCTTCTTTCAAGACAAGCAGTCGTTTCTGCTGCATCAGGTAGTTCGCGTGGGAAATCGAAAGCGCGGAAATAAAAATTTAACATCTGTCTTCGGCCTAATTAGTACTAGAGAGTATAATTAACATTTTAAAGTTTATATTATATCAAAAACGGTAGTTATTTTTTAATTGCTCAGTGTAAGTATTAATCATTTCTAATTGATTGGCCAAATAAAATATTATTTGTATTTTATTTTAAAGTAAATCAAATACGACTGTAATCGAAATTGCACAATACCTTTCTTAACCAATATATTATTAGGAACCTGTAAAAGAAGAAATTTGTAAAATTCCTATTAGCACAAATTTTGCCATGATATCTTCACGACGTTCTTCGATATTCTGCCGTATAATATCGTGAAGATATAGTAGCAATTTGTAGAACATATTGTCATATTAGGGATGAAAAATGATGCTCTTTGTGTAATGACACACACTACAAGATCAAAAGTATCCGGACACTTTCGATTCACACATTTTTTTGAATATATCCAGAAAGGCAATAGGAACTCGCTTGGATTTCGACAATGTGGTGAATAGGCTTGAACTCCTATTTTACGGTGAAGTTTTCGGCCACTAGGATCTTTAGGGGACAGACCAGAAATTGATGAAGACGAAAAGGGATTTCAGATCACCCCGTTTCACAGAAAGCTGATAATGATCTGCAAATTTCATCGAAAGCTATATTTAATATGCTCATTGCTTACATGCATTTTCGTAAAAATATCAATATATTCTGGAAGATATAAAGGTTTTCTTAAAAAATTACAAATTTTCCCACCTGTTTCTTTAAATAAAATGCAGAGTTTTCAATCAATCTATACGAAACTTACAGAATACTCGATAATGTACTAGGGAGGCATTGTATTAAAATTTGAAGTAAATACTTGGAATATTACAGGAAATATGAGTATTTGTAATAAATAATTTCTAACTGCGCATATGCGAGTCTAAGCGCAATTTTGCTTTCATAACTTCAAAACCAGATATATGAGGCAACTTATATGACAATTCCAGTTGATTACCATTAAGATTTAGAAAGATATCGGCATTGCAGAGTGCGAAATTTGTTCTTAGCTCTAGAAGATGAGGGCATACAATATTTGCAGACTTTCAAAACAAAACAATGAACGCTTCATAAAAAAACACCAAAAAACTCTTTTACTACATAACAATCTAAAGCTTTCTGAGACAATGTATTTGTAGATAGTTTTAAACAAAACAAAGATGAAAAATAGTTCTATGCATTTAAATATAATTTAATGCATGCGCTTCAATTTCTCTAGCAGGTTTTTATAATACTTGAAATGGAATTTCAATATGCTAAAATAAACTATTTACCTTTAGATAAGTTGGATAGAAATCATTTGCAGAGTTAAAAGTCTTTTAAACATTTCTAAAGGAAATTAGACTATCCAAAATCCGATTTTATATCCTTTCTTTTCACACTAATGCAAGTTAGGTAGTTGAAGCGTTTTATTTATACCGTTATTCAAAAGAATCTGCTCATTCAACCATTATTTTCTACATTCATATCCTAACATACATATTCTAATGACTTTATGTGTTTTAAATCCCTCAAGGAAGAAGGATAGATTTTTCGAAGAAGGATTTTAATGATAGTTAGAAGGAAAAGAAAAATAGTAAAGTTCTATGTAAAGTTATTTTCTTCCAGAAAATATGTAAACTTATTATTTCTTTCCAGGAGTCTCGGATTTCAATTTTGCTTTCACCCTGAAGCACGTGAAGTTTATTTCGAAATTTAAACTAATAGATGGAGCAACTGATCCGAATTAAAAATGTTTATAGTGCTAATCGCTGAGGAATAAATTCTTTTCAACACTGGAAAATTGAATAACAACGTCAATGGAACATTTAATTAAATTTTTAGCCGGAACAAGGAAAAATTCTTTTCTCAGGGCAAGCTTTCATTAGGAATTAAAATTGAACTTCTAGATTTTTTTTCTTTTATACTTGTTGTTAACCCTTTGCGATGCAAGGCATTGAATGTTTTGAAATATGATGTAAAAACATCATGAATGGGTTTAGTTTATTGTCTAGACATAGAATCTACAATTTTTTTAAAAAAAACTTACTTCATTCCGAGAGGGGTCGTCCCACTTTGGGGTCAACCCCCTCATTTGAGAAGCCCCTAAGATACAGATGCCTTGATACATTCAAAAAATATTGATGAATCTCACAGAAAATCATAAATTAAAACTTCAATAATTTTGGAGAAAAATTTCCGAGTAAATTTGCTAAAATTGTAGACGTCCAGAACTGAAAAAATTTCTTATCTCTGAATTAAAGAATTTTCCCAAACTTTATCTCTAATAATTCCTATTCCTAAACGACATTTCATGAGGCTGCTATATACATTCTAAAAGTAGCACTGTTAGCCCTCTCCTAAACCTATTATTTTTCATTTATAGTTGAATTTATCGGTTGAGAAGCGAGTGCCATCTGCTGGCACACTGCGCCGCAAAGGGTAAAACCATATGAAATTCTTTTTAATAAAATATTTTGCTACATTATTACACTTGCTTAGAATTTTAGATTACATTTAAGCAAAAAGAGAAATTTCAGTGATTTGGTATATACTGTTTTAGAAATGAAAAACATTCCCCAGGCAACAAAGGTTTCGGTGTTTCAGGTCATGAAATATTCAAACTGTGTTTCCTATTTTTCAATTGAAAAGTTCAATTTTTATGAATAATAAATTGCGTCATGAAGCCGTAATTTGAGTTTCTGATGAAGAGTTTCGGAGATATTCAAGAAGATGTTTAAATACCAGTTCTAATTTAGTTTGTATTTAAACATCTTTTTTGAATTTAAGAATAACGACTGCATGATTCAATATAAATACGTGCAATACGTAGCAAGAATAAAATCACTTAATAAATATAGTTTGATCTAAACAAACAAATTATTATAATATTATGCGTTTGTCTAAACATATTTGTTCAAAGTCAACGTCTAATATGAAAATTGAACGTAATATTATTCATCCAACCGCGATGTTATAATAGCTGTTAATGCTCGTGTGTCACAAAGAGATAGTATACAATCCCACAACCAGGGAGCGTGTGAGGACGTTACCAATGACTTGTGCGACTTTTGCAGTCTGTTGTAAATATTTTGAAAACTATTACAGATATGCAATGCAAACAATGGGTTTTTTTTGGATTTAGACGTTTTAGTATCTCAGATTTGCTTTCATGTAAAAATTTTAATATGTTGCAATTCACTTTTTTCTCGCAATAAAGTTTAAAAATTTGTAAAAAATATTAATATTATTAATATTTATTTATGCATAAATTTCATTTTTTGCTGTAAGATTATGTTCTTTCACTGATTGAAAAATGTTTGAGAAACCTATAATAGTTCCCGATATATTATCAAAAGTTTATATAACTCATTTAACATTAGATGAGCCATTTTTCAGAAGCCTGTAACTCTCGAAATTATCGAAAAAACTGCATAATTTTTTTTTCGGGGGGGGGGGGTAAATACATGACCAGGAATCCATTTAGCGAAACCATTGGTAGGAGTAATGGAGAAATTTCGAGATAGCAGTTAATTAAATATGTTAATTAACTCGGTTAATCAGTTTTATGATCTGAATAAACCTGTCCTCTTGAACCATTAACATCGACACTAGTTTTGTGAAGATTCAATAATATATACCAGAGTTATACAGAAGTGTCTTATTTTTTTTTGTTGACCACTGTACAATAATGGTGGTGTGGCTCAAAGAGTCCCTCTCCGAGGACAAGACGTCGCATGAACCACACGTAATGGGGGGTTATTTTGCGGTCAATTTCAGTGTCCGACTTTCTCTCGGGACTGCCGGTCTTTGAGATTCACCGCCGGGCTTCGAGCTAGATTTGGGTACTCTGTTTTGAATTAAACTTACTACCTTTTAATATATGCCTCCTCCAAGATTGAAAGGCAAGTATAAACAAGAAACAAATAATCTAGACGTTTTCCTAACAATGAAAAAATTTTTAAAAATCATTAGAAACAAAACAGTTAAACGAAGTGAACAAAACAATTAAAAACGATATGTGGTAGTAAGTTGTTTTTCTATAGATAGGTATTCTAGTTGATATATCACGGTTTGGAGTTTCCAACAACACTAAATGTACGGCTGTTCTTAACCCCCTAAAACCCGAATGATAAATAACCACCTAACAATCAAAACACCTAAAAACCTTTAAAAACACTAAAAACTACGGGATACAACTTTTCGGCGAATGATTTAATTCAGAAACGATATTGGTTAAAACGGATTGTAAGACCATTAAAAGTCGGATAGGAGTCACTTTTCTACTTAGAAAATCTAAGTATATCCAAATATAAAACATGTTTTTTATATTATAAAAATGAATTTCCCTTCCTTCACATCACTTTTACTACATTGTCCTCTTTTCATTGCTGTGAAATTTAAGTGAATGATATATTTTGAACCGAGATTTCGGACCCAAAGCCATTAAATTGTTTCAAAACCAGTGTCTGGATCAAATGCCCAGTGCCTTTCAAATCCAATGTCCAGAACCAAAATGAAGAAACGGAATGATATGCTTGAGATAATGGAAGCTTCTGGGTTCAATAATCAATTGAGAAAACGTACCTCAGGACTATCTGAGAGTAATTTACGAAACTCCTCCTTTTTTACCAATACGAATCGCAAATCTTTGCATTTACATAATTGTTTCAGTTCATTCTACTACTCTCACATTTTAATCCTTGAGATAATGGAAGTTTCTGGGTTCAAAAATCAATTTAATTAGAGGAAACGTGTCTCAGGACATATCTGAGAGTAATATACAAAACTCCTCTTTTTACTAATACGTACAGCAAATCTTTGTCAATTATACAATTATTTCAGTTCATTCAACTGATTTCACGTACTAATTAAGCTTTTATGAAACTTCATGTGAAAATTATAATTTTTTTACCAATTATTTTTTTTTAAATAGCACAAAAATTATTGAATTCTCAACATGTTTAAACACTTTCAAAGGTAGTTATTTAGCTTAAAACAAAAGCCTCAATAGATAAATTTTCTAAGTCTCACCAAATAACGCTATTTTTAAAAATAATTGGCAAAAACATTTAAAATTTTCACATGTAGTTTCATAAAAGCTTATTTGAATCGTGATTGTATTTTAGCATCAAATTCCATTGTATCTTAAACTGAATTGATCATAAGACTTCTCAACTCGACATACAGTTTACTAACATTATTCCGAAGCAAACGATGGGAAACCTTTTTACTTTATTCTTTTAAATTTTATTTAACTTTCATGGAAGCACATCAACCGATAATACTATTTAAGGAGATTATGAAAGTTTTCCTTTATGAATAAATTGAATATTACTATTACTTAATTGCAGAAGTTTTCTCATAGTTCGAAACAAATTGACCACCTGCCAAGAAAGTTTCTCCTTATTAATAAGAAGGAACGCGTACATCATAATTATAATCCTTTAGTTTTAATATTATGGTATTAAATGGACTTAATTAATTTGAAACTAAACTTCTATGTTTCATCAGTATGAATAAAATCTTCTTTGACGTTAAAGAAATTTTCCCGTGAGATCAAAACATAATTTACCTCTTATTTTTAATCCATTAACTTTCTCTCACAAAACGGAATTCTATTCAGCTAAGTACTGCAGTGGTAAAGATGCTTAACGTTTTTTCCTCTAACAGGAAAAATGGATAAACTATGATATTTTAAAGTCTTTTGTAAGAATTCTATTAGGATTGTGACTCGGATCACGATGTGTGATTAGGTTGAATGAATGTTGCGTAGGTGCCTTCAGTGATTCCAATTGATGAAGTGATATATTTAAAACAACTATTTTGTTAAAAGATAAAATCTTTTTAAAACATTTAAAAGACATAATTAAAATCTGTCTTCACGCCGCACATAGCTGAGCGTGGAGTTTACCGCAAATGGAGGGTGCTATTACTGCGAGTGAGAGAGCTACAATGAATGACTGAGCCTTTTATGCTCAGAAATAAGATAACGCCTCCTAAGTGACGTCACACTCAGCACAGCGCAGCTTGAAATTAACAAATCAACTCTGCATTTTGGAACAAGAATTACATTCACCATAAATCTAATACATTTCTAGATGCGAATCGAACTAAAATTGTATTATTCTGAATAATAAGTTGAATGATAAACTATAATATCATAAAAATTTCTTACATTTCTGTATTTTATTGTCAATAAACAGATTAACTTTGAATAATTTACGATGAATGAATTGTACACTGACGAGCCCAAACATTATGATCATCCCCACATTTTTCAATGAACTCGTCTGGATGACGTGGAGGGCACGTGGTTAAGTGAGAATGGTATTTAATTGCTGTTGGAGAAGGTAAGTAATCATTCTTGCACTTACTTTTGAGAGTGATTGGAGAGGCTGCTGATTTAAGCGAATTTGATAGAGGGCAGATCGTAATGGCCCGAAGACTCGGAACGAGTATCACCGAAACTGCACGACTGGTAGGTTATTCACGCCGTTGTTAGTATTCGTGCAAAGTGGATAAATGACGGTGACACCAGCAGTAGATGCCAAGGTGATGGTCATCCACGCGTTGGTGACCGCTGCTTATACATTTGGAGGGTCTGTCTCCAGTCATGTACCAAAAACTTGTGGCATCTATGCCCAGGCGAGTTGCAGCTGTTTTGAAGGCCAAAGGAGGCGCAACGCGTTATTGAGTAGGTGGTCATAATGTTTTGGCTCTTCAGTGTAGATATATCCTGGTTTTATATTTTAATGAAAGATTTATGTTTTGCCATCTTTTGCCTCAGTAAATATAAACAAAATATTAAAATTTCTACCAATTTGTTGTATTCGTATCATGAAGCATTTGGGAGCATTTCAAAATCAAAGTCTATCTTCAATCTGCATGTTACATTTCAAACCTAATTTGTGTTCATATTTTTGAATGGTGTAAGATCTGCCCACAATTGTTGTTTCTAGACATTAGACTATAGGAACACTGTTTTGCTATTTTCTTAGCCTGTATTTGTCTTTTTACATAAATTAATTCAAAAGAGGATGAATATTTCGATCTATCATCTGCTTGAATGGATTATGTCCCTATTAGTAAGTTTAAGCAATAAAACAAGTCATATTCTTGTTCACATACTTTCATAAAATACTTAAATACTATTTTAGATTAAATACAATAATAATTTTACGTAAAAATTATGAAAATGTACCGGTATAAAAATACGACCTTTTTTCATATGCTAGTTTCTACTGCAATAATAATGAAAGAACTCGAGTATTTTCTCTTTCAATTATTTATATCTTGTACAGAATTCAGATAGCATAGCAAATATTGTATAATATTCCATTGCAAACACCTAAGGAGACGATAAGCAGCTATTGCTATAAAAAGAATTCTATCAGATGTTTAGAGAGTTGTTTGCAAAAATCTATAAATACATTAAAAATACTCTCGTATCAAAAGAGCTTATGACGTATTTCTGTAACACAGATAACTAATACTAGTTTACTCGTATTAAAGTGATGTTTTTTATCCTCTCTAGAATATTAGGCCTTTGAGAAGTTAAAGCTTTCAATATGCGAAAAGAGAAATAGTAAACAATTTCGAAATGAGTATAACGAAGAATGTGAACATTCGAAGTGATTTATTTAGTTCATATTTCTAGCCCTGATACCCCGAAATTGCAGTTATTATTTGCTTATTGAAAATTCTGGTCTTGCTTTCAGTTGTCTTCAATTTGCAATGTGGGTTTTATATTAGGTATCACTTATAACATGAAAAATGTTGGTTGAAAGGAAAATGAAACTTTTTTTTGGATCTGTCATTATATTTTGATCAAATATAAAGGAAATCATACGGAACATGTAAAGGAAATAAAGTGCTTTAATATCTTTAGGTTAGAAAACTCCTAAGGGAGCTGTTAATATATTGAATCAAGCAATAAATTAAATATTTCATATAGAAACGTCCACTTTTCACACCAATAACAATACTAAAATCAAACTTACCCACGAATACAAATTCTCGTTTCAAATAAAAGAAGTCCTCCTCATTTCAGATATCAGCTATTCATAATCATTCTAAGTGAATCTGTTTGGAAATTATGACAGGTGAAATAAGGAGCCCCAGTAGGGAATAAAGGAGACTTCCAGGCCACTTCGATTCTGGGTCACTTCTACCCCTCCCCCCGCCAACTCACGCCCTTCCACCGGGGGTCAATCCCTTCAGGCTTAGATAAGTAATTAAGATAAGGAATTCTCGTGCTTTTTCGGACTTTGAAAATTCTCCGAGTGTTTTTAGGGACTTAGACTGCGAGACAATTTTTCACCTAAGCTGCGAACTTTAAAATAGTTTCGCGTCTTTTTATTCTTGAAACGGATCGAAAATCAAAATTTTAAGTTTAATTTCAACAAATTTCATAATGCAAGGAAAAAATCATTCATATCCAAGAAAGTTTTAATACTTGTTAACGTTTTTGCTATTGGAAGAAATATGTTCAAATCGCGAAGTAGATTTAGTCAGAGTTAGCTAAGTAGAAGGAAAAGATTGTAATTTATGAAATTGAAAAATTAGTTTGTGAAATAAAATAAGATTGAAAGAAGTAAGATTTGAGACTACACTCATGGAATAGTTTAAAGGATCTTAGCATAATTAGTCAATATTTTAAAAGCGATCATTATTTGATGATTCCAACTTTACTAAAGTACGGACTAGAATGGTAATTTTGCGAAAGCATGCATGTGGAGTATTGCAAAGAAATTAATTTCAATTGGTAAGTTTTCTTTCTTTCTTAAAAAGTAATTTGTATACTTTTTTTAAGATTTTATTTTGTTGTGATTAAATATGTAAAGTTAATCATTTTGAAAATTGCCACTAACAAAATTAAAAATATCATTTTATTATAACTGAATTACAGTAGAACATCAATTATTTGAATTAAATGTGGATTGAATCAATTAGGATATGCGAAATTCGAATGATGGAATGAAAATCAGAAATTAAACTTAAAAAAAACTTAAGTTTAATTCATGAATTGTGTTTAGCAGGCATAAAGTATAGAAAACTGGAAAATTGTGCGAGAATGATATGAGAAATCCAATTTAAAATTTTGAAGGAAGGCTCATCACATATATACGAATAAAAACTGTAACTTATGAGTGAAAATTGGAAAAATTACGAATTTGCATGATAATTGCTAATTCGTATAATTAGGGTTTATTGAAGCTGGTATATTTTTTCTCAAGTTGACTTTATTAATTATAGCTAAATTTGTTATACTAAGAACTTACAATTAATTAAACCGATTACATTTGGTTAAAGTTTTTTCTGTTGCTGTACAAGTTTTTCTGTAATTGAAATTCGTGTTTTGAAATGTATTTAAAGTTCTTGTCATTATATAAATAGCTACATTATCCATGATTAGTGACTATTGTAAATTTTTCATAAATGTGATTGAGTGGTAAGTGAATATCTGAAAGGTGTCAATTTTTTAGCATTTGACTTCATCTTGCTCAGTCATAAACTGCAGCCACTTGTCTTGATTAACACTTTAAAAGACAAGAAAGTTTCTAAAGACAAATCAACTTTAGTGACTATCTTCTTTTTCATGACTGGCGAAGTGTATGATTAATCGTCTAATGATTATGAATAATCAGGTGGAAGAAATAAAAGAAGGTTTGTCTTGATTTTGGCAACATATTGTGCCATCAGTGAAAATCAACAGAATATGAAAGCTCTTCATATGTTCTATTTCAGATGGTATCATCAATAGAAAGAAAATGATAAGGATACTAAAAAAATTTACAGGATGAGGTGAGTATTTATTTGGCATTTGTAACACTTCAATGTGGTGGGGAAAATGGTCATTTGCCAGGTCCTAGGACTTTGAAGTATCTTTCAAGATGTATCGTAAGGTATCGTTAGACAGCAATTTGGCAAAAACTTTCAAATATCCTACAATAAATTAGATCTCGATATTCCTAGATCTTTAATATCATATATTAATTTGGAGCAGGAGGAGGAGGAGGAATATATATATATATATATCAATGTCATGAAAATCAATAAATGTTGAAATAAAATGGAGAGACTGTAGTTAATCGGTAAATTGGTTAATCGGCGTTTGTGTTATATATTTCTATATTATTTTATCTCCCCCTTTTATATATATATATTCCCCTTTTGTTTATTTTCTCTCTGTAAGAACTCTCGGCTTTTTCTTACCGCAGATTTTTATATATATATTATATATATATTTTGGTTGTGGGAACATGTGATGTCAATATGCATGGCGGGTTATATTGAAAGAGATGAATTCTGGTAAGTTTAAGAGGAGACACAGATTAGTTTATATTTAATCTAAAGTATGGGTATTTTATAGAATTATATATTTAATGTCTTTAATGCAATATCTTAGTGCAATATAATGATATTTACATATTTTATCCTGAATTTTAGTCATTTCTATATAGTCATGCTTTATAGTTAGGGTTAGTATAAGACTTTTCTTTCTAAATTCTTTCATTTTAGGGTAAATTACCCTGTTTGTTTTTTCAACAACAATAGTAACAGGGATGGTTTGTACAGCAGAATTAATTTAACCTGACTAAAGCTTGTCCACAGCCAAGCTGATATATTAATTGTTGAAAACTCCATTTACTTGGATTGCCTATTTCATTATTTTTAATAACAACAGTGTTCTTTCACTTGTTCACATATAATGTTTAAACTTGATTTTTGTTTATGGTAGCTTTAATAATTTCAATTTATTAGATTTTATTTAAAATTGATGCATTGTTCAAATAATGACTTTTTGGTATATGATTTAATTCTTGTTTACTTTATTTCTATACGATTATATACTAGTTATATTTGGATTTATATTATATATACATCAAAACAAACTTAGAAACACAAGACAAAAACTCAAAAACAATCAAGACACAATGACAAAAAATAGATAAAAACCAAAATAAAATTGAAAAATATCATAGCGAGCCGCTCGTCAGGAATTCGCTTCTTATATTGCTAACTTGTGGCAGTAACAATGTAGCTGCAAAAAAGCATATCAAATGACAATGTGATCTATATTGTGGCAGTAACACTGTAGCTGCAAAAAGCATATCAAATGACAATGTGATCTATATTGTGGCAGTAACACTGTAGCTGCAAAAAAGCATATCAAATGACAATGTGATCTATATTGTGGCAGTAACACATCAAAGGTAAGAGCGCAAGATCAAATGAAAAAAAAAAAACACTGTTTATTAACATTTCGCCTCGTGACATTATTGCGAAACACATATTCAACACAAACTTTTTGAACAAAAAAAAAACACGTGTTTGCATACATGAGTATATATATAGTACCATTCAATATGTTCCAACATAATTATACATCTTGTATAAACAATCGATTTGACTGCAGTCAAAGAAAAGAAATCTTACCGAAGCATGCTTTACCAGAAAGATCAGGATGTAAATTTTACTTAGTCATCTATGAGCCATTCTGAAATGAGTTCTCCATATCTCTTCATCTTAACATAGATAGAAACGTGTGATGAACGAGTCATCACTGATCTGTGTCTTTAAAAATACATCGTAGAAAAAATTCACTTCTGAAAACAGGAATCAAAAAGGAGACATCATCCAATTTTTCTTTTTCTAACACACAAGCCTCACCAAAAAAAAAAACGTTCCATCAACTCTGTTGCCACTCACTTTCTTCTTTTCAAAACCTGTTCCACTGTTGGTCAAATTATAACACTGTCCTGTGAACTGCCGGTCCAACTATAACACACACTGTCCTGTTCACATTCCTCCCCCTCGAAGAAGAACAGAGGTAAAAACAGAATATCAAAATAATCATAATAGTTGCAAATACAACACAGAACATTTTACTACAAATGAATGTCAGTTGTTACCAACTGCATGCATGCAGCAATTTCATATCAATGATTGCAGAAAAATTTTTAAGATTAACCCTCAAAATCCAATTCTACACCACATTCTGAGAAAGAATTTCATAAATCCAACCAAGATAACCATAATAACCCTCGAACCATGGGATATTACAAAATCCCAACCAGTACATAGCATAACATCAATACTTTTCGATACATTTTCAAAATAGTGATACAATAATTACAATTTTTTGAATACTTGGGAAAGCAAATAATTACTTTTCCACATGTATGGAGTCTGAATATTAAAATCCTCAGATTATCCTTGATACCATATTTTACAATATTAAAATTGCACACATCAGAATAAAAAATTTAATTTTCAAAAATTCATCAATACACTAGATAACATTCACTTGACTATATGCAAAATATATATGATTACAATAACACTTAAAATTCTTGAATAATAGTAGTAATTCAGTAATAGTAGTAAATGAGTTAATAGTAGTAATTAGTTTTGCACAGTTATGTACATTCCACTTATGTTCTGTGCCTAACAATTCATCAATTTCACCTTTCAATATACGATTCTTATGTCATAGGTTGACTGTACAATTTTTCTTACATTATATCAGCATGTTTTCAGAATCTACCATTCATCTTATTAGTTTATCATTGAATCACAGTTACATGTGTTGGTATATAAATACTTTAAGAATAAAATTTTGAGGTAGCCAGGTAATAAAATCATACCTCTAAAAACTCATATGAATAACCACTCATAACTACTAACCAACAACAAAATATTTCATCATTAATAGAAAAAAATTGTATCTATATTTTTTCTAAATCTCATGTTTATCACTCACATTTTAAAACAACCATAAGTGTAGACAGAACCACTGCGAAATGTAAACAGACCCACCAAAGCATGAATAAAACTTGCTATGTTTTGGGGGTTTTTTGTTCTTTTTTTGAAAGATACGACACTAAATTAACTGTTCCTCAGGAAAGCGGAACCAGCCTGCCTAATCCAAACCAAAATTTGAACGTCTTCAAAAATTGTAAAAGTCAAAATAATATTATATCAAACAAATCTTGTAAAGGATTAATCTTCTTTCCATTAAATTTAAAAATTTTACTATTTACTGAAATAGATCTGCCATCAAACACAGAAATATGTATACACTCTCCAAAATTTTAAACAGATTTGCAATTTTTTTCTGAGTTCTGGTTGTTTGAATATTTTACTTACATGTACTTTTACAAATTTTATTTCATCACCTTCTGTTACTTTAACTAGATAATTTTCATTTCTAAAAATTTTACTTATCTCATAAGGTCCCTTGTACTTAGGATGCAGCACCTGTGGATCAACAAATACCTGCATGAAAACCTTATCCCCTAACTGTAATTTTTCTCTCTTAAAACCCTTAATGTATTTATCATGTTTTCTAAAATAATTCTCTTCATTTACTTTAACATTCTCATTGAATTCTTTAAGTTGTTTTTGAACCTTTTTTAAATATATAGAAAAATCCTCAACATATTTAGGATCATCATATGAATGAATTGGAATGTTAACCCTTCTTCCAAAAAATAATTCTGCGGGTGTATATTGTGTGACAACATGCTTGGAGTTGTTGTAATGCAATTTAAAGAATAACAAACTAGTTGACCAATCATGTACTTTTTGTGAAATGGAAGCTACAGATTCTTTAAGTACTCTGTGAGTTCTCTCCAGAAGTCCATTAGGTTTCGGATAGTAAATAGAACTTCTCCTGTGTTCAATTCTTAAAGACTCATAAAAATTTACAATCTCATCAGATTTGAAATAAGTGGCGTTATCATACAATATGTATTTGGGTAAACCAAATCTAGAAAAATAGTAATTTAAATGTCTAATAATTGTATTAGAAGTAGTATTAGGTATTGGAATAGCTTCTAAGCATCTTGAATAGTGATCTACAATAGTCAAAATGTAATTTTGGTTGTCAACTGAGCGAGGAAGTTTTCCGACAATGTCAATTGCCAAAAATTCACCTGGTGCCAAATGATGTTTTGGAATAGAATGAGTAATTGTCTTACGTTTAGGTTTATTCTGCATGCAATTACAACAATTTTCACAAAAGTTTTTTACATCTGCATACATTCCAGGCCAAAAATACTTAATTTTGATAAAATCATAAGTTTTCTGTACACCAAAATGAGGAGCATGAGCAACTAATAAACAATCTCTCACTAAATTTCTGGGAATATATATTTTATTCAATATTTGATCCTTTCCTGATTTTATTTTAAACATTAATAATCCTGTGTAGGAATCAATAAAATATTTTTGACATGTCTTTGAGTCTTTTTCCTCAATCTTTTTTATCTTCTTGAAAATCTCTTCTTGAAATTTTCGGTGAGAAGGCAAGAAATGCCGAGGACATGAAGAAAAGCTGCTTGCTTGCATCATTGTCTAAAAGTCTTGCTATGAATGGTTTGGTACATTAATGCTGAAACGTCTGAACATTAAAAATAATAAATCAGTGGAAGTATCGATGCAGTAATAATGTTCCAAGTGCCGAACGCCATCAGGCCTGTAGCGATGTTGGTGGTGACAAATTTGAGCACCTACTGTAATTGTTACATAAAAGATGAGATTTTTTTCGCTTCCTCAGAAATTCTTGTTTTCCGTCTGCACTTTTCATTTCCGACCCCACATTGCTATGCAAAAAATGCTTCTTTATGTATACTTGAGCTTCTCTTTAAATTTGGCTCATGAGTTCAGGCACACGCTGTAGATATATTTTCTAAAAAGACATGAGAACTATTTAACATTCAAAAATTAATGGCGACGATGAAGGAACCACAAAATGACTCTAAAATGGATTTTAAATGTTATACTTTGAAGAATTCCGAATGTAGGGCTTTAAGATTAAAAATATACAGGTTGTCCACGCTTAAAGTGCACATTAACTAATTTCTAAACCGTTAGGGACAGACATATAGTTCCAATTGAAAAAAAAATGCTTTAAATGAAGGGAAAAACTATAATATATGCGCTTTGAGTGAATAAACATATTCCTGAAAAGGTTATGAATTCTAACTTTTTATACGGTCCCCCGGTCCTATCGATCATATTTAGTAAACGTTGCTTGACACTCTAATAATTTAAACAAAAAAAGTCCCACTCTTCTGCGACTAAAACTTACCGAGGTATGGAGCTTTGTATATCCCTGACTTAGACCACTTTACACCATTTCAATAGCCGTCTTGAAGACGATCCACCAATCAATGCACAGAACTTGCTGGACGAGGCCGCTGATTAGTTAAAAATCATGAAATTCAAAGCTCCATAACTAGGTCGGTTTTAGTCGCAGAAGAGTGGGACTTTTTTGTTTAAAATATTAGAGTGTCAAGAAACATCTACTAAATATGACTGATAGGACCGGGGGACCGCATAAAAAGTTAGAATTCGTAACTTTTTCAGGAATATATTTGTTCACTCAAAACACATATATTATCATTTCTCCCTTCATTTAAAGCATTTTTTTCAAATGGAGCTATATGTCTATCCCTAACGGTTTAGAAATTAGCTATTGTGCACGATAAGTATGGACACCCTGTATAAATGAGATACTTTATGATTCTTCTATCTCCTTAATCATTTATATCATAACTGCAAATTATCTTATTTATCCAATATTTTTTATATAAAATAACTTTTAACAAAACACGTTTCAAGAATCATCTAATTCAAATAAAGATTTAAAAAGTATTTTTCAACTTAGTTGATAAGAAATCCCAAATCAAGAGATGCAGTAAGGAAAACTATATAAGATGGATATAACTATTTAGTACGGATATCGATATATTTTAGATATTGAAAAGTATCGGATATGAAATGTAAACTAAAATAAATTGTTAAACATTTAGACATTATTATAATAAATATTCTGGAGGATACGGGAATTGATTACGATTACTCCGATCATGCAGTTTTTCCGTATTTCCACGACACAGGACGGGCTATTTCTTTGTTAATTGAATTTCACTGCCACACTTTTTGTACTTTATTTTGATGGGAAAGTTTTTGTTACATTTTTTCTTTTCAGTTTTCACTTCGATTTTTCGTTTGGTTCTTATCACTTGTGGTTTTAAACGAAAAAAAAATGTAATTAAAACCTTTTTTAAATAAATGTAATAATTTTATTTATTCGTCATAATTTATATCGCTACTAATAATAAAAGAAAAAAATCTGCGTGTCTGTTGGCGGTCTACAGAACAGACGGTTCTACTTAGAGCTACCAAATTTGGAGGGTGGGATTGTGCACCTCGGAACCATTTTTCTCAATTTTTAATCCAATTTTAATTATTTAGAAATTAAGCGAATATTGGCCATTTGTGGTCGTTTTTCAGTGAACAACTTCCGAAGTAATTAACGCTCGAAGATTATTTTTATACCATTTTAAAGTGAGAATTTTCACCTTTCTAATGTTGTTAGTATCATTCAACTCCGTAAGTTATTTCAGCGAATTTTAAAATCTTTTTGAAAGCATTATTTATTGCTCTGAAATCGTTGAAGGTCACTGAATGGATAACACCCCTCGCGGACAAGGTCACGGAACGTTGTTTCCTCTAGGAGGGACGATAGGATTTCCCCTCTTTCCCCCTCTTCGAGATGACATGGAAGCATTTCGCCTGGGGTAGGAGGCGGGGTGTTCCGCGGTTGGCTTTAGCTAAAAGATTCACAGTTCACAACTACGAAATTATTTTCCCCTCTAAACTTTAAATTATTTTTTAATTGATTATGTTAAGATAAACGCTGATTTTTTTAAAAATTTCAAACATTTTAAACTCATTTTATGTGTAAACCACTTCTATTCCATTTTGAAATGTGAAAAGTGACCTTTCCTCTCATATTAAACTTAATGCCATACGAAACTTTTATTCCTGTTTCAAATTATCCATGCTTTACTAATCCTTCAACAAACTGAATTTGAATACCACAATCAGAGCGAAACAGATATGAAACATCAAATTAAAAAAGAATTGAAATAGCTTTTCGCAGTTACAAATGTTTTTACACATAACAGTTACAATTAATAAAATTTAACAGACTATTAAAAATTTTTTTTCTTGAATTAATTAAAAATTAATTAAACCCTTTATATTATATAGAATGGCGCATATACAGCATATTCTAATAAATACAAAAACAAACAATAGAAAATTAAAACATGTTAAAAACAATAGAGAATTAAAAAATTAAAAAAACATTAAAAAAAAGAAAAAACTAGAAAAAATGTGAAACAGAAGAAGTAATCAACGATGATAACAATACACCTTTTTGCGCGCCCAATGCAGCAGCATCCAGTGATTGCATCATACATTTTACTACAACTAACCAACCCATCGCTAAATAATTAAACAACAAAAATTCCCCAATAATAAAATAGCCAAAACACACAAAAGAAAAAACTAGAAAATAAAAGAAAAAACAATCAAAATGGAAAAATTGGAGGAGAACTACAATGGCGGACTTTATCAAAGAGAGAGAACATAGGAGTTCTAATTTGGACAAATTTTCTGTCGAGGGCAAGACTTACAAAATCAAAAAATATACCCTAAAGGTGATTTGTTCTTATCGTTGATTACTTCTTCTGTTTCATATTTTTTTTTTAGTTTTTTTTCTTTTTTAATGTTTTTAAATTTTTTAATTCTCTATCGTTTTCAACATTTTTTAATTTTCTATTATTTGCTTTTACACATAAATTTACAATGTTTTCTGATTGCATGTGATTGATGATGTTTTAAATACTTATACCATTCTTAAACCATTTTATCAAAATTAAAGGGCATTTCAAATTATAACAACAATTTCAAATTAATATTTGAGCATAAGCAGCTAAAAACTGCATTCATTTACTGTTCTCTGAATTTTCATTTACGAACTGGAAACTTAGAACTTTGAATTTATGCATCTAAAGATGAACTTTTTTTACTATTTCATTATTGGATGCATCTCTATTTCATTTTTGTTTCCAGAACTAATTGTTTTATCTAAAAAAATAGGCGAAAAATTCATTTTTTCATGACGTTTTACTTAATTCATAATAGTCATTTTTTTTAGTTTTCAGATGTTTTCTTTCTTTCAAAAATGACAGTCTATTACGTTAAAATAAATTCAAAGTGGAAATAACTTCGACGGATAAATAGCTTTATTTACAAATTATTAACATTAAATAAACAATAACAACTATTTCAAACATCATGCATATGCTCCATTTTTTGATATAACTGAATCATTTTAAGTTATAAGCTCTAATATGGGCGAACCAGCTGGTCGCCGAAGGCGGCTAGTATATAATAATTTGCTTTGCTTTCATTGAACTCTGAGATCTCTTATATAGCGAAAGTCCATTTTAATACGTTAATCGAGGCTTTTTGTCCAAAATTTATTTATTCCTTTAAGGTCCTTTATCCCATATTCGTTTATCCCTTCAACGGATCCTTTATAGTATAGTGATGAAGAAGAATAGAATAATTATATTAAATGAAGAAAATAAATTAAATAAGAAAAAAATTACGTCTATGATAAATGCCAGAAAAGAAAATCAAAAGGATTTAAAATGGAAAACAGTCCATTCCTATTTTTCATCTTTGCTTCATTATATGATTTCAGCTGATAGATATCAGGTGAATTATTGCAAACAAGCAAGAGTAAAATTTCCGATTCTACGAAATTAAATTTCACATGTGTGTGGTTCTTAAAATATTCAATACATCTTTCCACTGTCGAATCCAGGGGGGGCTATTGCGCGGCCCCCCCCCCCCCCAGAGGTAAACCAGAATTCTTGATTTTATTTAAAATGACTACAACTGTTTATTCTTTTAATTTCCCTTTTAAAAACATAATGAAAACGTGACAACATTGCTTTCCGGCTTGACAGGCTTCGAAAATTTTCCTACTTTTCTAGTCATCCCACTTGCACTTGTAGCTTTGACGAGGTCGAAAACATTTTTTTCTAGTTATTTCATTCTATTTTTTATTAAATTATCGAAAGTATTGTACTTTTCTTTATGATTCTTATTGTCAGGTGAGTAAAGTCTGTAAAGTTAAAGTGTTTTGGTTTACATACGCCATAAGGTTTGACATTCGTCACGACGATACAAAATTTGTATGACCTCAGTCCCCCCCCTCCCCGACCTGAATTCTGGATTTGCCACTGCATCTTTCATAGGTACATATGTGTCTCTATTTCACTGCTAATTTTCTACACTTTCAAAAAGATACAAGGCATATTGAGCGTTGTGTAGCATCCTTTTCCGAATTTCAATAGATTGGAAGTTATATCTTAAAGAATTTGAAATCTAAGCTTAATTAATTAGAGTTGGAAATCGAAATAAAATACGATTTCCACAATTCAATTTTAAGGATTTGAATTATTAAGAACTTTTGCAGATTAGTAATGTTATCCAATTTTAACAAAACATTTAATTATTTTTAAAGGTAACGGTAAATAACTTCGTAATTGTTAAATAGGATCACTAGAGAGAAGTGAAGTGTAGATTATAAAAGTAAGATTTTAAGTTTATTTAATTTTATATTGAAGACAATTTTAGTTTAATCTTTCTTAAGAAAGTGAAACATTTAAATTATCAAAAATCCCTTTGTATAATAGAACACTTTTATTTTAACAAAGAAAATTGTTTTTAAGCTTTTCAGGTAATGTAATCTTAAGTTAAAATAATTTATAAACATTTTTCTTATTAGATGATATTTATTTTTTAAGATTTAAACCAAATTTTCAATTTGGGAAAAGGGTTGGAGTATTCCAGAATGTGCAAAATTCTAAAACTCTAGCACATGCAAAAGTTAGTGAAAAATCAATTACCAATTTCTATCTTTACAAGCTTGAAACATGTCAAGTTAAAAAATATTAATAAGACAAAATGTTAGTTCAATTCGCCTGTTTCTCTTCAGTACTCTCATGTGATAGTTAAATCAAAGGTTGTAGCGGTTACAATTCACTGCCTTCTCCTTTTTATGGTAGGTGGCGCTACTAGAGCCATCCGGGTTTTTCCCATGATGCTTCTCTCTTTTTTTTCTTCTGTATACTTGTCTTGTGTTGTTGTTCTCTGTCCTGCGTCTTGTACCTTTTAATATACTGTATCGTGGAACTTAGCCATCTAATAAAAATGGTTCCTGAAATTGAATTAATTCTTCAACAGCGGCATTCCGTATAAATATGAGTCTCGTCCCTCTACAAGGTTTTATTTCGAAACCATTGTTCGATTTGTAACAGCTGGTCAGTGAAAAGGCAGCACATAAATTCACGTAAAAGCAAACCTGTTCAAATAGCTCTTTTCGATCTTATCTTTGAAAAAGACTTATCCAGTTTCCAAAAGAATAGCTGTAACAGTAATAAATTATTTCATCCATTTAGCGATGATAAGAAAAAGCTGAATGTATTTTCAAAGGATTAAACAATCTTTCTGTAATTTATTCTCATTAATAAAAGCTAAAGTTAGATTGATCGTTTTTCTTCTGGTGCTAGCTCTTAAATACGAATTTGTACCCCTCCACTCTCAGCCATGACAAAGAAAAAGAAACCATCGTTTGTCTTTAAGAAGCATTTACCATTTCTAGTCGTTCTAATTCTACAGAAGTTTGCTTTCGTTCACCTTTGATGGTGATATTTTCTGTTAAAGGTTGAAGTTTATATTGGGGAAGAACAAATAAATGTTCACTTTTTCTTGTATATTTTAGACCCATTGTTGTAAAAGTAAAGGCTGAATAAATATGGACTTGTATAGTAGTGATGAAGTATCTATAAATATAATCATATATTTCTAGCAAATAAATAGGTTTAAATGTTTCAGCCTTCTAACCTCGGACAAGGTAGACATTGCTTTCAACTGTTTCTTATAATTTGGGGACGACAATACATAGTTAACATATAAATAGTAATTAGCTTCGTTTGAAAAGTGCTCGGACTTCTCTGCAAGAAATTCAAATAAATGGGAATAGAAAAATCCATGGTTTGACATAAAAAAGGGAAAAATTCGCTTGATGTTTGCATTAGATAATTTATACCATACCGGTAAAAGAATAGAACAAGCGAGATTACAGAATTATAATTACATAAAAACAATGAAATATTTTTAACTGTCTTACATTTATATTGGGAATTCAATGGGCATAATTATCTGTCGTATACCGAGATGGCAGTGCCTTCCACCTCCGAAGACGTGGACAAACCAACATACCTAAAGATACTTTGTAAAATGTTTTGTGTTTCACAGATCGTGAAGGCATGCAAGACTTACTTTATCATTATCGTTGTTTGCCAGGAATCTCGCAAACTTTGCAATCTTATGACGTGAAAGTGTGTTCCCCAGTGGCGAATCCAGGGGGCTATTCTGTCACTCGCAGACACAAAATTGACACAAAAAATTGCATGGAATGCACAAACATCTTGAGTGAGTCACATTCCAAAAACAGAATGTCATTTCATTAGATCAGGGGTTCCCAACCTTTTCCCCCTCACGTATCACTTGATTAATCTTTTTATTTTCACGTACTCCCTACTGTCATATCCAAAAAACCCAACACATCCACCTATGTAAAAAAGTTTTTATCAATAAAGTTAAGGGCTTGGGTAAGTTCAGTGGCGAATCCGGGGGGCTATCGGGCTGCACCCCCCCCCCGCAGAGCTAAGTCAGAATTCTTGATTTTATTTAAAATCACTACAACTTGCTCGTTCTTAATTTCTCTTTTTAAAAAAAATATAAAAAACTGACAATATTTCTTTCTGGCCTGACAGGTTCGAAAATTTTCCTACTTTTCTAGTCATTCCACTTGCACTTTAGCAATGACGCGATCGAAGACTCATTTTTGGCTACTTATTTCAATGTATTTTTTTAAAATTAAATTATCGAAAGTATTGTATTGCTCCTTATGATTCTTATTTCAGGTGAGTAAAGTTAAAGTATTTTAGTTTACATAAGCCATGAGGTTTGACATTTGTCACGGCGATACAAAATTTTTATGACCTCAGCCCCCCCCCCCCGACCAAATCCTGAATTCGCCACTGGTGTTCCCAGTGACCGTCCTCATCTAAAGCTTATTTCTAAAGATTTCGTCAGATGATACGATTCTTTGACATAACATTCTGTCGCAGTTGAGTCCAAAACTCTTTACAAGTCCGATCCTCTTCCGGATGCTTTGATATTATTTGTAGATAGACTGAAAATGAATCATGGCCTGATACAAAGCTTTGCAATCTTATGACGAGAAAGAGTGTTCGTAGTGACGGCCCTCATCTAAAGCTTACTTCTAAAGATTTCGTCAGATGATACGATTCTCTGAGATAACATTCTGTTGCAGTTGAGGCCTAAACTCTTCACAAGCCCGATCCTCTTCCGGATGCTTTGATATTATTTGTAGATAGACTGAAAATGAATCATGACCTGATACAAAGCTTTGCAATCTTATGACGAGAAAGAGTGTTCGTAGTGACGGCCCTCATCTAAAGCTTACTTCTAAAGATTTCGTCAGATGATACGATTGTCTGAGATAACATTCTGTTGCAGTTGAGGCCTAACTCTTCACAAGCCCGATGCTCTTCCGGATGCTTTGATATTATTTGTAGATAGACTGGAAATGAATCATGGCCTGATGTAAAGATAGTGAGTTGCCTTGGCCAACCAGCAGGTTTTAGAGAAACATTTGGAAGGGCATAGAAGGTTTACAGTGAGTACTAACGAAAAGTCAATTTGTATATTTTTAGCCCTTTTAGGTACAAATTTTTGGTGATAACTCAATCTCTCTATGTATTTTTCTTCTTATGCAGGTGATGACTTTATGGTGATGATTGATGGCAGCACGAGTTCTAATATTTTTTCTTATGGCTTTTTAGGTGAAATATTTTAATTTTTAGAAAAAAATGGAACACACCCCTTGATTTAGGTGTATTAAAATGATATTTATTTTGAAATTAATGAGAGTGAAAAATAGTTATAAAAAATAATATTTTAATATTTTTAATGATAATGAGTATTATGATATTTTGATGTTCAAGTGCTCTTGATAGTGAAAAGATTACTTATAGAATTAGTAAATAAATTAATGACGTAATTAAATAAAAATTAAATTTAAAAACATTAATTTCTAAACGAATAACGAAGGAATTGAATTAGCAGTATAACAAAGATCTGTCTACTTTCCTAATTACAAAAGCAATCACATTCGCTTTCATTACACAGAAAACTACATTGCCTTGATTTTAAGACCATTATAAAAATAGAAATAAATCTCAAAGAAATTAGCAAAGGCAGTATTATCTGTTAAATAGTTTTAAAATATGCTGGCATTTATCAGTTTAGAATGTTAATTACTTAACTAAATAACGAAGTGTTTTTTTAAGGTGAAACAAACCGCTCATTTATTTTCAAATAAAAATAAGAAGCATTCCCTCTTCTAAGAATCAATGTCAAACGCATCTAATTATGATCTTATTATCATTTCAGAACAGAATAATAAAAAAATTCCTGACAACAAAGACACTTTCAAAGACTATTCACGCACGAGCTATATAAAAGATATGGTCTTTATCTCCTTCTTAAAACGAATTAAATTACAGTTTTTGAATTTTTTGCGGTACCGAAGCCTTTAATAAAATAGTTGTGTTCTAAAAATACTTAAAAATTTTATACCCTTGCTTTTTAGAGGAAAGAAAAGAATTCTGCAGGAAGATCAATCATAAGACGCTTACTCTCTCTAAAAATATAAATAATTCAAAACTTGGAAGCAACTCCCCGACTATTTTTATTTATTTTAAGTTTCTTAGTAAGTCACCGATTACCGAAGGCAATATGAATCCAGTTTCACTGCAAGATTAAGGAAGTGCGAAAAAATAACATTCAAAGGAGTTTGAATCCTTTATTCATTTTATACGTACTAAATTAGTAGTTTCTGTTTAGGGAAGGCTATCGTAAAATGAGATTAGTGCAGTTTAGATGCATTTCAAGTGCTTTATTTTCCAGAAGCGGATATTTACTTTATTTCTTCTTATTTATTTATAGATGAAACGAATCAAAATAAAAAAACATACATTCTGACTGTTCAAGATAAAATATACTTATTAGCTTTAAACAGTTTCATCAAAACTGATCTATAACTATTTAAAACTGTTAATCAAAATTCAGAATCAAAGAATTAAATTAAAAAGAAATAAGGATTTTTTTCTGGATGGTGCTTTAAAATGTAGGAAGAAATAACCTCTTGTCATTAAAATTTGAATATTGTTAATCAAGAGAAACATAATACCATTTATAGCTTCAACAAAATCTAGATATTCTGCCTTGATCGGATTGACTTAGGACAGAAGAACTTTCGGTTAACTCAGGGCTCAAATTAGATCCAAGTGACCTGAAACTTCTATTATATTTATCAGCTTCCTATGTTTCGGCAGGAAGTTTCAGCGCCAATGTATTTTTAAGAAGGATGGTTTTTTTATATATACACTAGCCGTCTTCGGTGACCAGCTGGTTCTCCCGTTTAAATTAGTTTTTATTTTTGTATTCTATATTAATTATAGCATTACCCGTCGCAGTTTCAGCCGCGATAACTCAGGAAAGATGAACAAAAAACTGAATTTTTCATTGTATTTGGCAGAGAGTAAAATATTTAAAGACTTAAATTTTAAAATGCCAGCGATACAATTCTGTATGATGCATCGCAGCTAACGAAACTTACAAACTGAGTTTCAAATAGCTTTCACTCAATTCATCTATCACTCATCGGTAAAATCATTACCGCTGAATATGGTCACGAAAGCTGAACAAGCTGGACGCCCGTGTGAGCCAGTGGGTACAAAAAGTTAGGCGGCAAAAAATTCATAGACATCTTATCGACCCGGGAATGTAGGAGGTAGACAGTAAAATTTAAAAATTTGCTCTTAAAAAATTAACTCTTAACACTAATCAAAATTTCAATAAAAAATTACCTATAATGCAATACACAAAAATTTAAAAGCGTTTTAATGCCTCATAATTTTAAAATGGCAGAAAAGTATGAGATTAAATGCTTGAAGGAAGGCTGAAATTCATTTCAGTATTATTAAGTATTACTAAATATTACTTTGTATTAGTAAATTTTACTTTGAAGCAGGTGCGATAAGATATTTCAGAAATGCAATGAATATTGTAGTGAAAATTCTACTTTGGAGATAATTTCCAAAGAAAACAATCTATACTGTCACAACCGTAACAATTACAAAAGCGCGTGACTAAAAGATTTGCTGAAATAATCAGATGGTTTGAATTTTATTTACAACAATAAAAATTTTGTTACAATTCACGTTTTAAAACATTTTGAAACATGAATTAAAATTGAACAAATGTTGCATGGAAATAAGATCGGTGTCATTGAAAAGCTAATTTTTTATCTTTAAGATGACGTAAAAATGATTTTCTTGCGATGATAGGATCCGAAGTTATTCCGGAAAAACGTTAAAATTTAAAGTAATTTTTAAATAATTTAAATTTTAATTAAGATTTCGAAAAATCCTTTCTTAGTAGCAACCTACTCCCCAATAAGCAACCGCCTACCAAATTTCACGTTTCTAGTCCCTGTGGTGTGGGAGATTTCGTGATGAGTGAGTCAGTGAGACTTGGTATTTGCCTTTTATATATCAAGATTCTTTCTCCATAGCTAATAGAAAGTTACAGTTAAACAATATACCCAATCTAAGCATTGTAAGGGCGGTGAATTTATTTTTTTATTTAAAAAGTATGAGCATGTTTATTAATTTTTCTCATTAAAATTGTGACTAGCTGTAATTATAAATTTGCAATGTTTCAAAAATTCCCTATTCAAGAATTTTATAAACATTATATAGAAGTTTCAGGAGCCATGAGTGTTAATTTGCGTTGTTTCTGCTTTTCTGTCATTTGACATCCGCACAGCAATTTACAAATTCAGAATTTTGTCACTTATTATAACCAGAAGAGTAGTCCCTCCTGTCTTGGCATGCGCACAAAAATGAAAAACTTTCTAGCACAACTGTTTTAACGAAATGAACCGGTAGGAAATGATGGAGCCATCTCCTATAAATTACAACCCTACCAATCAACTCCAACCTCTACAAGACAACCAACTGGCTCCATCCATTAGTCATCCTAAAAATGTAGAAATTTGGACTAATTAAACAAATTGACAACCAAGGTCCGCGGAACTAAAGCCGAAAAAAAATTATATAACACTAAATTCCTGTGATTTTAGTCTCTTAGCCAAGATTAATTATACTTACCAATAAATTAATAAGCAAAAATTACGTACTGGAAAACATATCCACAAAAGTATTCACAAGAACATCATACTACACTCAAATCGAAGCTGGAGCACAAAGCCCCAAAAGTTCCGGTCCTCTGTCTATATAATCTCAGTGACTTTTAACCTACTTATTCACATATTTGTCAATTTAAAAATTACACTTTATCCATTAAATCACAACAAATTTTTTGAAAAAACTTCTATATAAATCATGTATATGACATTTCTGTTTTTTTAGAAAAAGTTCACTTATTATAACCACAGTCTGGAGTCACCCCGACCTGCTACATGGTATACGGGTTAATTTGAATGACAGTCGTCGCAATAGAAACGAGTACTGAGGTCGGGTCCTAACGGCCAACACAGCCTCACGGCCCTACTCCTCCCGTAGGAGGTACGTACTATCACTGGTGGAGGGACTCAGATCCCCACCGTTTATGTAACCCTACGGGGCCGAGTTCCTTCATATGAAACCTGAGCAACCCATCCACATTTCGTGGTGCCCCCATCAGTAGGGTAATCTCTTATTATAAGAAATGCCTTCAAGTTTTGCTGTTCTTCAAAGTTTAACCCTCTGACCACTGAAGGTTCTTAACATCTGAGTACCGTTGTATACGGAGATTTGTTTACTAATGGATAGGTGAAATAGATTCGTCCACCCCGTTCCCCCTTTTCTTCTCACTGCGGCTGATGGAAGATGTGAATGGAAGACCTTTCATCTCTTATCTCCACCCCAAGGGGTCCCTTAATGACCACTCGACCTTCTCCCCTCTTTCGGAACAATAACCGGCCGAAATTCGCCCCACTAGCATAGAAGTTGCATGGCCGGTTACGGCTGGCTTAGGAGTCAGAGGGTTAAGGGATCTTTTCCTCAACTGTATCCCACGAAATAGCCAATTTGTCAGGTGCAATTGAAAAATCATTTATTATCTTTGACATTCACATGCAGTTGCATACCGTTCAGAATGATGAAGGCAGATATGGAAGTCTTACAAAAAATATAGCCAGAAAAAAATAAACTAAACACGTTGATAGATAATTTTATCATCCGGTTTTTAAGTATAAAATGAGCGGTTCAGAGTCAAGCCTTCTAAATTTTCATATGTTGTCAGATGATGAAAGATGACAAGGTTTATTAAGAAGAGGCAATGTGTTCAGGTGTTACCTGAAGCAGAGGCATGTGATATAAATACCAAAGTTTGGCCATATTTTTAACTTAAAGTTAACCGTGATGATAAACAGACTGACCTTAAATGACGCGGCACAGAGGCTATTGGTTAATGTTTTGTCCTAACCGTATGATTGTGGACCAGAATTAAATATTATTCTCTTCAGTCATCGTTAGCTGTGAGAATAGCATGTTTTCTGACTACGATAACTGAAAAAGACCGATTTCAATATCAGGAAATTCAATGGGAAAATTCTGGATAAAGATTTAAAAATGGAAAAAAATGATCAAAACAAAATTCCCTAATTTTTTACTGCATTCATATGAATCTTGTCAAAGTACTAATATTTTCTTCTTTAAGAATCCTTTCATTTCAACTAGTGCTTTTTAATTATTTATTGACTTTAACCTTGCTTCAATTTCGTTAGTATTAACACTTATTTGCTAAATTTACACCAATGGATAAAAAGGGGATAAGAGAATCATCTTGGTCATAGATGATTCTTGGCAATTTATAGTTCTTATATTGTATGAAAATGAAGGACTAAAAGTTCTGATAACTTATCGGAGTGGAAAATGAGCTCATGCTTTAATATCATAGATTATAATAATTTAGAATTTCTCTTGTTTTAAATCAGTTTAGTTTTGTATAAATGATCCCCTTAAAATTGATTTTAATTCAGATTCATTTAAGCCTTTAGTGTTTTAATATGTTTCAACTGAACTAGGAAAAAATCATTATTTTCCAAATATTTGTTCGTAAGTTTTTATTCTAGCTTTGTATCAAGGATAAGTGAGAGATTACATTTCTTTCTTGGAATTTTAAACTATATTCTATGAAAAAAGGAAACATTCGTCGTTTCAAGAAAGATCTGAATGACTTTTGCATGGAAGCTACCTAAAAAAGTTCTTCTTTTATGGATACATAAAGAATGTCTTCTCCAGGTACAAATGATACGCTTTCATTTTTCTCTAAATTTTCGATTGACCCATCTAACGCCATGTAAAACATTTTATAATAACTCTTTTTAAGAGATAAACTTTAAAACTTAAATCTTTGTCGCTTACTGGAAGATAAAATTTTGCAGAGGTACGTGCTTTTTTCTGGACAAACGAAGTGTTATAGAATAGCTCTCTCACACCCCAATGCCTGTAACCATTTTGGCTGTTAAAAGGTTGAATGGGTTTTAAAACGTCAGCTCTTTTAAGGATAGCAATATATATATATATATATATATATATATATATAGAACGACTAGTAAAAGTGCCGATGATGCACAGATGAAAACAATACATTTCATGAACATTGAAAATTAAAATAAGCAAACAAACACTGTAAACAATGAAGTACATGAACTCTGAAAGGAATTTACACTAAAAAAGAGCAATAATTTTACAAAAAATACAGAATATAAATGACAATTTTAAAAATAAATGGAAAAGGTAATATGGAAGTTAATAATATTTATAATAATACTAAACAGAATTAAGCAATATAAAAAAGATAGAAATAAAAAAAGAAAAAACAAAACATTAGTATTCCACTTATAAAATGAACGAAAACAACATGTATATATGCAAGAAAAAGGACTCATGTTCATCTTGAAACTTTTTTTTATTCAGGAATGAAATAAAAATAATAAAAGCTGTTCAATTCTTAGTCTTGCATCTAAATTCCGGCTGCATCAAAACTGAAAGTAACTGAGATTGTTCACAGTCACAGGTCTAAAGGTCTGCGTAAAATACACACTATAAAAGTTCTACAGTGTTAAAAATGCTGAAAATTATCACACTATACGAATTTGATGAGAATAAGCTTTTAGGGTTTTGAGGCTATTGGTGAATCGCCGTCGTCTTTTAGAGAGAACAAATGGGTTTAAATTTTTTCAAAGAGGGATCTGCTTTGGAGGATGAATTTTATTATTTTTTGGATTCTGCGCCTGAAGAGGTTGTGAGACGCAACTCTCCTAAGCCAGTCTTGTATTAGATTTGGTGCTGGTTTTCGTAAATGCCAAAAGATCGTGAGAATGCATTCTGTGGCGTAGTGGTGTGCTGTTCCAGTACCTCCTCATGTCCAGAAGTCATTACGTACGAGTCCAAATCTTTTGAAGTAAGCTGGAAAGAGACCATGCTCTGCAAAGATGATGTCTTCTCAAGAGTCTTATTAAATGTCATTTTTCCACTTCATAGTATTGATGCATTAAAATGTTTTATTTATAATACATTTGAGAATAAAGCATGGAAGAAATTTACTAGAATAAAATGTCTCATTAGAATACTGATATCGAATTTTCCTTTCAAATAATAAAATGTCACAAAAAAGAAAATAAATATTCATATTGAAAAGCTGTAAGGCTCTGAAAAGTATTCTTGTAATTTATATAAATCGTTTTAGAAGTTTATTTGCAGTTTCTTATTCTGATCTCTAAAAATATACTATTACATTTTATAACGATAAGAATTTATTAAATTTCTGCAATTTAAACTGTTCCGCATCACTATAATATGAGACGGTATTTGCAAAGTATATTAGTTCTAAGAAATTCTGATTATCTTATTTTCCCCTTTCATAATAACAATTTCTATTCCTCCAAGAATGTTAACATTCACCAGTGCAAGTATAATTTCCGCATACATTTCAACTGACATACAATTTCATATCAAAGTTCAGCTATGTAAAAATTTAGTCTTACTTTTATAAAGTTATCAATTTAAAAGGTTCAGCATTAAAAGTTAAAATATCTCACAAATATATGAAAATAATATATAAGAATAATAGAATCATATATTCTTTCCCCAATTCAATGAAATAGATTTTAATCTAGTCATTTTGCCTAAAGGGTAAGGTATTTTTATGTTATGATACCACAGAGGTTGTTTAAAATTTAAGTTTTTCTTTCAGTTCCTTTTTATAAAATTTATCAATTTATTTATATAGAGATAATTTCATTTCATGACTAACATCATTATTGAAACTACGATTGCTATAAATTGTTATTTTACAGAAATTTTCTTGTTGCATAAAACCATGAATATTTTTAAAATTAAAAACGCAATCAAATACTCATAACTCTCACATCGAATATTAGAATGGTGCAATATTAACGGGAATTTCTGGTCTGAAAGATACTGTAAATTCAATGCATGGAAAACAATCATGAAATCTTTTTCCACAAAACCAACTTCAACATTTTTTCCAACATAAAACATTTCCTGTTTTAGTTTGATTATTGTCTTGAATCAGCATGGCATAAGGAAAAGTTTCGGGGGCACATATTGGAAGAAACACTAAACAGCGCAATTTCAGACCGCTTCCAGCGATAATAAATTGCTCGGAATAATTTATGTTGAGAACTGAAATAAGAATGGTACTTCGATCAATTTCAGAAGTTTATGCAGAGGAAAACTTGATTGATATATTAATTTTAAATTTTTGTCCGATATGTTTTAAGATGGAAACTTTAGATCGTTGCGAAATCATTTTCTAATATATCTTTTCTTTCGGATAATTTATTAGGTGTGCGTAAGATAAATATGTCTAACATATAAAACGGTAAAAATGTTTAAAATTTTATGTTCTGTTACAAGAATGTGATGTCCTCTATAGCGAATGCAAGGAGTCTGAACCAGTTTTCTTGGTTACCAATTTTGAGGGTGTTTCTGCAAAATTGTATTAAGAGTGAACTCTCGACCCGTTTTAAAGTACTTGTATTTTATTAACCAAAATTCAAGCTATTGATTAATAAATAAACCAATTTTTTTATAGCATACGAAAGAAAGAAAGCAGAAAATTGTTCCACACAGAGACTATAAAAGGGGCAACGCATCAACATTTCTGGACTTTATAATGTGCTACAAACAAATATTGTCTGTACTCAAGTATTTTGTTCGGAGAATAAAAATTAAAAATCGATGAAAAACCAGAAAAGAAAGTAATAAAGATCGCAAGGTCAGTCTTCTCCCAACTAAGAGGCAAAATTTGCTACCTTTCATGTGCTGCCGATATACAACGTTGTAACTCTAATACTATTGGATTCTACTCACAAAATTCTACGCAAACTAAATCTCATGGGCAAAAAGGGGAACAAACTATTTTTTGGTTTGTAACTATTCATAGCAGAAGCACTAAGTTTGAAAATCTTATCGCTTGATATTTCAGACATGTGTTTGACTAGAGAGAACTGCAAAGACAAAGAGCAGAATCCAAAGAGAAAAGTAAGGTTTTTATGAAGGAATTAGTAAGTGAAAGTCATAGAAGCAATCAAATGTGTATCTTACAAAGGTACAGGAATAATTACTCCATAGAACCACCCACAAATATTATATTTGAACTTCATCGTTTTCCTATGCTGTAGACTCGGTTATCCCGAATATTTGAGATTTCTATTCCCCCTTTAGTGCGCATTTAAAAAGATTATATACTTCAGTTTCTATAACCAGTTATAGTTCTACTACCCCAAAATGGTGCTTCTTTATGTACATAAAAATGACTTCTTCCAAGGAAAAACTTCCACCTCCATTCCACCGATACCTTTCTGTCACTTTGAAGTCTGGTTTAGCGTTCCGACTTTGTCTTCAAATGCCGTCATGTCCAGAATTAGGGTTTAGATTAAATCTACCGTTATTTTAGAATAGAAGAGTGTCCCTTTCTCGGATGTTTTTCAACTGCTTTCTCTGTATCATCGGAAACGCTTCCCGCGATGGATGGCTTTGAATGTGATGTATTTCAGAACCCACCTCTGAGGAGTCATCTAGACGCATCAAAATTCTATACTTTGGAACAGGTAGTGCGTTCCACTTCAGTTAAATTTTCATTCGCTATCTGCCTGCAGTGTTTCTGACTTGTAAGACAGTATATGGAATAGTTTTCAGTGTGTTTGCTTCCCAGTGACCTCCACTAAGCTCTCGATCGAGACGAGATAAAGTTTAGTTTACAACAACAACAACAAGTTTAGTTTACAACAACAACAAGTTTAGTTTGCAAAACAACAAGTTTAGTTTACAATAACAACAAGTTTAGTTTACAATAACAAGTTTAGTTTACAACAACAAGTTTAGCTTACAACAACAAGTTTATTTTACCACAACAACAAGTTTAGTTTACAAAAACAACAAGTTTAGTTTACAACAACAACAAGTTTAGTTTAATTCTCGTACTGAAGCTATGCAAGGGAATATAGTGGCAGTACTATTAATTTTGAGCTATGATTAGATGACGACAACAATACCTGAGCCTTCACCCCCTTCCCAACTGTGAACATCGCACCAGAGAGAAGGAGTTAGCCCCTTGCCGGAGTTAACGTGAACGAGGCCCTTTTATACTGCGTAGTTTCTGTCTAATACGATCGCTAACACATGAACCTTCGATCCCGAAGGAGAGACTCAGCTAAGAGGCTGCTGCGGCCAGTGCCAAGAATTTCCTTATCCTTAAAATTACGTTGTGTTTTATTTGTTATCCTGTCGACCATATTTTACCACATCTGAATGACATTTTTACCTTTGCTTTGCATCTCTCGGACTCTTACACTAAAATACTACTCTTTGAGGTAGATCAAGTTCCCAACTATTCGAATATACAGACCATTGGACTAAAGTTTGTTGTCCTAGCATTTTTACTTTCATAATCTTTTATTTACATTATTTTCTCACTGAATGTTTGTATTTTATATTTCCAATTTTTTTACTTCTTTTCAATTAAGTAAATTAAACGTCCTACGCTTAGTTGTGCTATTAATAAATTACAAGTATACAAATATGATTGCTTCCTTAATTTCTTCCCCATAAGAATAAAGACAAGAAGAACATATCATACATTCAATAAAAACTATCATATGTGCTATAAAATTACAAACAGGATTCGATGGTTTGCGTTAGTAACGTCGATATTTCCCACGTCAAGCTACCGGTCCGAACATTATAACAAAATATCTTTATATTGATTTCTTCTAGAACGCCTCTATTCCTTCTGAATCTAATTTATTCTAAATTACAACTCGGCTCAGATTTTAAGTAAAATCCTTTTAAGTAAAAGCAGTTATCATTTATTCATTTTTCGCTTCATCAGCGGCATTCTGCTCTGATTCTTGCCTCAAGATAATAAGCATGGAACACTTATAATTAGTGCGCTTCTAATTTATCAGAAGAAACAACATCGTAATCTTATCCACCAGCCTCCTTTAATTGAATCGTGCTTCATCGCTAGCACTAATCTAATCATTACAAATGACTGTCTTATAAAAAGTAACAAACAAAAGCATCAGGGAATCGATTCTGCTTCTATTAATCAATTAAGGAAAAGGAGATTATTGATTTTTCACAAGAGAAGGAAAGAAAGTCAATACATCGACACACAGAAATCAAGAAAGTTTAAGCCATTATAGGATTTAATAATAAATTCAACTAAAAATATATGATCATTTATAATTCGTTCATTTATTATTAATTCACTGAAAAGCGCAAGGCAATAATTGAAAAATAAACGTGATAATATCTCACAATTGCTTTTCGAACGCCTTACATTACTTTGCTTTCGAAATATTTTATTTTGAGTTCATTAATGACAGTAATGAAAATTATTTCGTTTCCAAAAATACGTAGATAAATTTGGCAAAAATTTGCAAATTTATTCCAAAAAAAGTTAAAAATCGTAATAAAATAAATTATGGTGGTAAGGTTGACTAAAATGTGTTAGTATTATTGGAAGGCTACTAACAATTAAATAATATTAATTGTGAGAGGTTAATCGGACTCACAAGATACACTATATGCCCAAAAGTATCCGGACACTTGCAGATTTTTACATTTTTTAGAATTTCTCCGGAATGGTTTAACCGACTGCCTTTAAACTTCGGACATGTAAAGAATAGATAATATCTCATGTTTTACGTTGAAGATTTGGTCCTGAAGGCAATTAGGGGGCCGTCTACAAACTGATGAAGACAAAAAGGTTTTTGGCCCACCCTGCTTCACAGAATACTGATAACAAGATGAAACTTTCAGAAATGGTAATGTGTAATGTGCATAAAATTTACAGGAATTTTTGTAAACTCAGCGCAAATATTTGGGAAGATATAAAGGTTTTCTTAAAAAATCTCAAATTTTCCCACCAGTTTTTTGCTCATAACATGCAGAGTTTTCTGTTATATTATACGAAACTTACAGAAAAGATGACAATATCTTAGAGAAGCATTTGCGTAAAACTGTGGAAAAGAATTGTTGAATATTACAGGAATTATGAGTAATTTTAGTAAATAGTGTTTAACTGCGCATGCGCGAAACATAGTGTAATTTTTCTTTCACAACTTTAAAGCCAGATATATAGGGCAACTTATATAAAAATATTCAGTTCAATATCATTAGTATTCAGAAAGATATCGGCATTACAACCAGCAGAATTTTAGCTCCTGTCGAAGAGAAGTTAAAAGATGAGGGGTTGTACACAAATTGATATTTTTTAAACTTATATCTTTAAATAGTTATATTGAACTGTATAGTGGTTAGAATTTGCTGAATACCCATGAACACATCTAATATTCATAACGAATAAAAAAAATATATCTAGAATTATTAAAATATTTTAAGAAAAGAAATTAATTAGATAAAAAATCGTTTCGCCATAAAATAAATATATTTAAAAATATCGTTTGGCCGTAAAATTGTAATATGCAACTTGTTAATAATCATGTTAATAATATAATTAAAGTAATAAAATGTTTGTTATTTATAGTGCCTAATTAGCTGGAATTTAAGTTATGCACGTAATTGATAAGTGTTCATGGGTATGCAACAAATTCTAACCGCTATACAATTCAATATAACTATTTAAAGATATAAGTTTAAAAAATTTCAATTTGTGTACAACCCCTCATCTTTTAGCTTCTCTTCGACAGGAGCTAAAATTCTACTCGTTGTAATGCCGATATCTTTCTGAATACTAATGATATTGAACTGAATTTTTTTATATAAGCTGCCCTATATATCTGGCTTTAAAGTTGTGAAATAAAAATTACACTATGTTTCGAGCATGCGCAGTAAAACACTATTTACTAAAATTGCTCATAATTCCTGTAATATTCAACAATTCTTTTCCAAAGCTTTACGCAAATGCTTCTCTAAGATATTGTCATCTTTTTTGTAAGTTTCGTATAATATAACAGAAAACTCTGCATGTTATGAGCAAAAAACAGATGGGAAAATTTGAGATTTTTTAAGAAAACCTTTATATCTTCCCAAATATTTGCGCTGAATTTACAAAAATTCCTGTAAATATTACGCACATTAAACATTACCATTTCTGAAAATTTCATCTTGTTATCAGTATTCTGTGAAGCGGGGTGGGCCAAAAATGTTTTTGTCTTCATCAGTTTGTAGACGGCCCCCTAATTGCCCTCAGGACTGAATCTGCAATGTAAAATGTGAATTATTGTCTATTCTTTACATGTCCCAAGTTTAAAGGCAGTCGTTTAAACCATTGTGGAGAAATTCTAAAAAATGTGAAAATCTGCAAGTGTCCGGATACTTTTGGGCATATAGTGTAGCTTAATGTGATCTACACTAATTGAAATTTTGATTATACTTTGCACGGTATACCTAGTGCTCGTAATAACTGCTTAACACTTACTTTTCAATACTGCCAAAGCATAATTATAGTTCTAACACTACAAATTCAATTAAGTTTTCGGTTTTCCGTGTTAATTGTTAAGCTCCATTTCATTTATTTGTTATCTTTTTCTCCTTGTATTAGAACCATTATTGTTCGCAAGCAATATTCTAGTGAATCTTCTATGATTTTTTTATACTTTATTTTCTTATTCTTAATTTTAAATTTTAAATTTAGCTGCCACTTACATTATTCATTAAATTACTTATTACTTTTTCGAAGGCAATTAATAAATATGAACACAAATATGTCAGAAAACTTTAGACCAAAAGGATCACAATACACACAGTAAATGTACGCTTAATTCCCTCTTTTTCAATTTTTGAAGTCCTTCCTTTTATTAATTCAGAATTATTAAGTGGAAAATTAGAAAGCATATTCGCATCGGAAGCTCCTTTATCTTTTGGGTTACAATAGCCAAAAGTCGAACAATAATTTATGGTTTATCTTCACCAAGTTTGAGGAAAATGTAAACATTGGTTAGAATAGCCAAAAGTCGAAGAATAACTTATGGTTTCTATTCACCAAGTTTGAGGAAAATGTAAACATTGGTTAGAATAGCCAAAAGTCGAAGAATAACTTATGGTTTCTATTCACCAAGTTTGAGGAAAATGTAAACAACGAAAGCATAGTGAAAGTTGTTAGATAACATTCGCATTTCAACTTCTTTGTGTTATTATTTAGTCACATGTTTAAATGACACACACAGTTTTCACGTGTTTATCACGTCACATCACTTGATTCCCCTGGAAACCAACTACGAAATTATCATTTGGTATTATTTATAAAATACAAATGCTTTCCCAAAATATTACAGACAAACCACTATTTTCCCTACTTTCATTACTGCTTATGCAAAGAATAACTATTTCTTCATCTTTAGAAGCACATACTTTGCAATAGTAATCCGAAAATCTATAAGATTTAGTTTAATTATATTAACGTCCAGTCTTGAAGCAACACAAGGGCTAATTTGGGACGGACATCGAAATTTTGAGCCGCGGTCAGATGACGAGGACGATTCCTTTATACGCGGGACGTGCATTACCTTTGACTAACGGAATTCATACCTTTCTATCTCAGAAGTAATTATTATTATTAATTTATGTATTTTTAAATCTATGTTTGGTACAGTTTTTATTTGTGTTTTGTGTGTCGTTTGATGTGTAATATTGTTTGTGTGTGTTTTGTTTTTATACTATGGAGTTTCAATATTTGACTTTTTTATATATCTGATTTTTACTGTGTTTATTTGTTTGTTTCTTTTTCAATACTTATCTACTTTTACATATTTTTACTGTTCCTTGCTTGCCCGAGCAGTAAATCAAGCTATTTTCTCCCCACCGAGGTGGGTTGAACCATGTTTACACTCCCAGCTCTCTTGTACTTAAAATTACTGCCCTTGTTTGAGCAATGCCTGTATCATCTCATTGTACCCAATAAATCCCGTCCTCCACATGCTGGTGGAGCGGCTCTCTCCTCGCTGGTCCTCTACCGGCCTTACACCCTTTTTGGGTAGGCCGGGCCAGTGTGGGTATTTTTACGCCACACCAGCGGGAGGACGTTTGGTCACTACGTATGGTTTTGCGTGCAACAGGCACGATGGATCTTCAGTGGAATTGGGAGTCGAACCTGGAACTCTTTGGCCCTGAAGCCGAGACCTTACCACTAGGCCACCGAAGCCCTAAAAAAAGCCGATAAGAAGTAAACTATTTCCATATTTCATAACAGTGTTAATTTGTGAAATCCAAGAGGAATTGAGCTCACAGAACAGAACTTGCAGAAGCTGTCAGATTCTTTGAGTTTTATATGCATGAATCTTCCGAAATTTTACATTCACAGCAAAATTTCACTTATTTCTGTTCGTGACTATATTTCGAGATATCTCATAATCTTCTATTAATAGAAAATACAGATATAAACTCACTTGCTGAAAATTGATAAAGAATTTTATTGAATATGGGTATTAATTCGTATTATAAAAACGTATTAAAACATACGGAAAAAGTTATAATGCAAATTCAGCTGATGCTAATGTGTTTCCTATATATTGTGTTGTTATTTCAAACAAACAAGTTTTGAATAAAACTTAACATTAAATTTTAGATGAAACTGTTTCTTAATGAAATACAGAGTTTCAGTGAATCACTTTCGAATCTTTCATAGAATAAAGGCAAGTAATGTTGGGCATTTATTACTGAAAAGTTAAAACCATTTGCTAAAAATGGTTAAAAATGTTTTAATTATCGTAACATGGGGTTAGTTGAACCTATAAAGTTAATCTTGTATTACATTTATTACCAATCGATAGCCTTATAAATATAAATTCTGCCGATGACCTAATTTTTATTGATTTTGGGATACTTTCTAAGAATTTAGGCGTTTTTGCCTATCTCAGATTTTAGCTACACCATGACCCCATTTTGGAGCAATAACATTCTCTTGACCACAAGAGTACATATAATTAACAGATAAATTAATCAAATGCAATATAATCAATACGATTACAAAAATTTGACATTAGTTTATGGACATCAAAACCATTCAAAGAAAGCAAAAAACTAAGAAAAATACTCTGAGAGAATCGAATTAAACAAACAAAGAATCCATTCTAGTCCACTTTGTCAAGGGCTAAGGACTAAATTTGAAATGGATTGAAAATATTTGGGAAATGTTTCTGTAAGAAGATTGTAGTACGCCAAAAATAGCTTCTCTTAGCCCGAAATCAGTTTATATATAATCCCCTTACAAGTGCAACAAATATTTTACCTACGTATTTTTCCCCTCCGAGTATAATAATTAAAACCTTCCCCATGTTCAGTTTTCTGTATGTCCTCTAATCATACTGAAAATAGTTTTATTTCCCTTGGCTACTTTATTACTCCATGATTAATCGCTGGATTTATTGATAATGAACGAAAACAACCAGATTCAGGCAGATGAAAAGTTAAATATTTTAGTTGGTTAAAATTAGAAAAGAAGAAAAGCAATCTCCTGATTCACCACTAAAATCTCCTTTTCCTGAGCTTAATTTATATTTCGTCAGATCTAAATCTAAGGGATAAATTAGTAATTAATATAACTACTTGTAAGTAATACCAATACATTCAATTTCGCCTTGAATGCTCTTGAATTAAAATAAACTTGAGAGCGTTTTGCTTAAATAAAGTTGAAAAGGCTTATTTGCTGAAATTAACTTGAAAGTGCTTCGTAGTTGCGGTTAAGGAACTATTAAAAAATTTCATAAGTAATTAAAAATCTTATAAATGTAGAAAATCCAAAAGAAAAATCAAAATTTCTCAAAAGCTTTCCACTAAGCTATCAAAACATTTCCTGAAAAAAATAAATAGGAGAAATTAGTAATTACACGTAAAAACTAAAAATAACAATTAGTAATAACTAGGTGAAAAAATGATCTGAAATTAACTATGGATCCCGATTGGAAACATAAAAATCATTTCCTAATTAAAAATGAAATTAAATCATTAATATATTTAATTTGTCAAATAAAACATATCGAAGCGACGAGTTAATTAGAATAGTATTTAAATTCCTTCAAATGAGACTTGGAAAAAAATATAAATAAGATTTATGTTTACCACTAATTAAAAATATAATGTGAAGCGTTTAATTTAGAAAGAAAATATATATTTAGTCTCTAAAGAAGGACATTTAGCTTGGGAAACTAATCATGCTTTTTTCTCATTTTTATATACAAATCGACAGTTAATTAGCAGTTTTGACTTTTTAAAAAGAAAGAATGCGTTGAAACGGCCAATGTTGTAATTATTAAAATAATATATACAAATCTATATATTCTTGATACTTATCTTTTACTCAGAATAGTCGCCTTTCTATTATTTCTTTATTTACGCTGAACTAGAAATTTATGAAGAACTAACATTTGAACATTTAGATTGGTTGGTTGGTTTGGGACTTATTGGCGCAAGAGCCAAATTTGGCCATGCTGCGCCAAACGTACGGTGAAAGTACAGCATATGGCGGGATATAAAATCATGATTATGGTGCTAAAATATTTGTTTCAAATGAAAAAAGGGTTTAAAGGAAAGAATGTAACACTGAAGTACAAAGCAATCAAATGTGGTTCAAAAAAGCCAATCGATTGTAGGAAAGAAAAGACCCTAGGATGAGGATTCTCTCCCACTACGTCTTTAAGTGATAAAAATGTTGCATTAAAAATGGCTCCGCTGAAAAGTGAAAACTGGACATTCAATTAAAATATGAAGAACTGAATAAGGTGCTTGGCATGAAGTGCATATAGGTACGGTCTCAGCAAAAAGCAAGTGCTTATGAGTAAACCACGTGTGTCCAATACGGAGACGAGTCAATATGACATCTTTTCGCCGCACTGGAACACCAGGCCACCTACCAAGAAGGGGTTTGAACATTTAGAAGCTAATAATAAAGTTATGAGAAAAAGTATGTGATAATTTTAATTTTTATGTAAGCGTATTTATTAACTATGAAGAAAGGGGGTTTATAATCCCACCAGAATTGCTTCAATTAAATGTGCAGTTGTCAATGGGGATTTCAAATCCGTGAAGAAATGTGATTTTTTAAAATTCTTTTTTTCTCTGCTTTGTTATCAATATTGTGGGCCACCAGCCGCAGCCGAGTACCTGTAGATGGCGCTGCCATCGCCAGTGACGTCAGAGAATCAAGCTGCCGAGAACAGTAGAAGATGACGAGGCGGTATGAACGACCTTGATTTGGTTTCTCAAGACCAGAAGACGATATGAAACGACGCGACGATTTGAAAGACCATAAACGATGCTAATAAGTGCCATCCTTATCATATAACGGACTATAACTGTTTCAATTGTACATAGTTGTAAATAATGAATCTTCAAAATGTAAACTTAATCCTGATAATATAACGAATTAGATTGATTAACTGTGTATTCTTTTATGGAATCAATCACTCTTGCTTGATGACCGCCTACAATATCATGAATTATTTGAATAAACGTATTAAACACAAACTATAAATTTAGTAAGGTAGGGGGCCCAAATACTCCCACTTAAGCCATTATTTTAATCAGAGGGCTAATTCAAACTCAGTTTACCTAAAAATTGTTCCACTCTATGATCTAGACTGTTATCCAAATATATACTAAATTACAACTGTAGAAAATAAGTTTAACACGCATACCAAATTTTTTTCCGACTGCAGAATTTTTCCTTCTAAAATAGTGTATATAATATCGCCTATGTCTAAAATGGATTGAAACAAATTGACTCAAATTTCAGAATTCTACAAGACATCATTGGACCCGGTAAACGTTAAAACAATTGCGCGGAGAAGGGCCCTTATGTTAATGTGGTGGTAATTTGAAGACGAGTGTGACGACTGACGTGCGATCTTCTTTAAACGACCACTGTTAAAAATCCTCAGTTGTATCTTCCAGGGGCTTTGTGTATCATAAAAACAGTAAGTTAATCTATCTAAACTAAGTTAACTGCCAGATCATCGTAACATTATCTATAGTTCAGACGCCTGCCTTTCAAAATCATTCAATGTACATATCATGGTGGATCAGAATGCTAAAGGGTAGTTATCCATACACATTAATTAAATTAACATATAGCAACAAGGTAATAATATTCTTCTTTTCATTCTAGTATTGCATATTTTGCTGAATCTTGTCCCATGTCCCTTCAACCGGTTCGGTTGCTGTAATGGCATCAGGTAAGGGGACAACAACACGGCGTTCCGTATACTGAACTTAACTTATAAAAGTTTATCCCTCGTACCGATAGGGGAGAATATGATTAAAAACCTGTTTTCTAGCTCTTTATATAGCTAACTGGTGTGCTTAATTAGGATA
>BGPR01000150.1:748063-767347 GCA_013235015.1 Araneus ventricosus
AGAAGAATAGAGTCTTATAAAGTTAACAGAAACAAAGATAAGCCCTTTAAGACTTCTTAATGATGTTTAAAATATCATAACAGAAGACGCAAGACAACAAGAAAATGCAAAGAAAAAGCCAAAGGCAGTGAAAAAGAAGTCGCCAAATAAAACTGGATAAGAATAGAGTCTTATAAAGTAACAAAAACAAAGATAAGCTGTTAAGACTTCGTAATGTTCGCGTTTAAAATATCAGAACAGAAATTATTAACTAGTTATTGTATTTACTTGAATATGATAAAAATGGTATAAAATCCATATTTCTCTTTCTGAAAGCAAAACCTACTTATTTTCCCAACTATTCATAATTCTTTTTACCATTAAAATCCTAGTCTTTAAAATATCAGAACAAAAATTATTAAATAGCTATTGTCTTTATTGAAATATGACAAAAACGATATATAATCTATATTTCTTCTTCTTAAAGCAAAACCAAGTTATTTTTCCAACTATTCATAATTCTTTTTACCATCAAAATCCTAGTCTTTTGAGCTAAAATCGTCTTTACTCAAATTGCACTATTAAAATAAAGAGAATATAACGAAAAGAATGTCGGTGGCTAAATATATTGTTTCCTGGTTACATTTGTGACAATTAAGAACCAGATCAAAATTGGCAGCAATAATAATTGAAAAAAATTGTGAAATGTGCCTTTTTTCAATGATCTAATCTATTTAAGATTCAAAAATTTTAACCATTTTATTTTGATACATAATTCTCATTCATTATTACCAGCCGCTATTTCTGTCTTAATGATTAAGATTTCATGCAGTTTCTGACAGAAAAATAAAAATATATATTTTCATAAATACTAAGCTTGCTATTCTTCTTCTTCTTCTTTACATAATCATATTTAAAAATCTGCTTTAAGAAAGCTACTAAACTCAGATTCCCTCCACAAAACCCTTAACTTTGAAATGCTGTTATAATAGAATTTAATCCGCAATAAACGAGCCATTCAAGTTACCTGCCCCTATTAATTGGCTTCCAATGGAGCAGCTCTCGCTTGGAGCTACTTCCTAGTTTGGCCTTTTCTCGCTTTCTCTCAGTTATCTAGTCTTTAAGTAGTTTTTTAAATCAAATTCTGTAGGAGTTGTAACTTTTTGGTGCTTTATGGTTTTGGGGGTTATTATTACGAATCTGAGTTTGCCACCAAATCTTTTTGTAGGAATTTTAGTTATAGCCAAAACACATGAAAAAAATTATCCCAGTTTTTTGCTTATAACTCAAAAACTATTAATTTTTAGTATATCATCAATATATACCAAAATAATCAGCATAAAATTTCCTATAACTTAGGTCTATACAACTTCTGCAGCACTGCTTGTTTCTGAGCTGAGGAGCCTCCACTGATTAAAGGTGCATGTTAAACAGTGAACATTGTAAGAGTATTTAATTAAAAGTTTAAATCAGAGTCTTATCGTGAGTAGGTTCCTTTCTTTAATGAGTTTATTCACTACCGATAGCACAAAGATATACCTCTCCAACCATAAATTCAATCCCAGCGCCGATCGCATTAAATCGTTTCTCGACTTTTGCTAAACTGCTGATTTGCTTCGTCTATTTTAGAAACGCTTCAGAGAATTGATACGCTGCAGACATATTATCCGCGTCCTTAAGTTGTTTAAATAGAAAAGCTTTCTGAGAATGAAATTTGCATATTGAAAATCCCCGACGGCATGAAAATTTAATTGAAAATAAATCTCTCGGATATTAGAGTGACACATTCTCATAATTAATAAAGTGAGTTTTCGAATTTTCAATGAATCCATTAAAGAAAATCGATGCCATTTTTGCTGTTAGATAACAATGGTCTACAGTGGTTCGGTAACAACGACCAAATTATTAGTTTTATTACTACACTGTAAAAAATATCCGTTTTTTTTCGGACTTTTCCGTATATTTGACGGTTTAAAGCTGTTTTGTTGACAAAACGGTTTTTCCCCGTTCTCCGCTCCAGTCATAAACGGTTTAAAACCGTCAGTTCTATTTTTCGTCATACGGTATTGCTTTCCGTACGATAACTTTCCCTTTTACAAAATCATTTTATGATTATTTTCTACACTTGCTCTTATTTTTCAGCAATTATTTTATGGTCTTGAACATCGTGAGAATAAAACTGCGATTCAACTTTATATATACACGTATTTTGGCAATAGTTGATTTTTACACCACTAGGTGGCGCCACTAGAGTTATAGTGACTTTAAAACTCAAATAGATTATTTTTACCATACAGTATGAAGTACTCGGTGGTCTAGTGGTTAGAGCGACTGCCTGCCAACTCTTTGAAAGCGGGTTCGATCCCCGGCTCGGAGGAAGTTTTGTCACCATCGAAATCGTCCAAGTAAATTCAGTTAGAAATTAAACTAATTGAAATTAATAATTAAGCCTTGATTAATTAATTTTCCTAATTGATAATAATTAAGCCTTGACTAATTAAGATTTCTAATTAATTGACTTTCCAGATAATTCGAGAAATGATGAAAATCTCTAAGTTGGAAAGGTGACGTCACTCACTTCAGTTCACATCAGCACGTTTCAACTCGAATAGAAGGAGAAAAACAACTCAACTCAGTCGATGACGTCACTTAGGGTGCAGGAGGAAAACATCTCAACTCCCCCCATTTCCGCCTACCATATTACGCTAAATACTATCGTAATTTTTACATAGAAAACTTGATCTCATATGGTAAAAAACCGTTGTGACTACGGATTTACTTCGTAGTTTTTACGGTTTTGCACGACGAAACCAGCTGCCAGTTTAAAACCGTAAATTTTACGGAATTTTTTTTACAGTGTAATTCCGATAGTTATTTAAATATCTGCAAGTGAAAAAGTCCAACCATGTACCATTTTTGTGTTAGGATATCAGAAATTAGCACCATCCACTAATTTTTTTTATAATTACACTACCTCCTGGTAACCTTTCCTGTCGGGAATTATGCCTGTTGGTAAACCTGAATAGCTATATTAATGGGTTTTCAGGGTGGATTCACAAAGAATTGTTGTTTTTTATGTTTGCGGGATAGCAGAGCAACAGAACAACATTTTGTGAAAAAAGTAATGGCTAAAGCAGAACGTCTTTTCAGTCAGGAACTTTTAATCTAATGTATACCCCTCTCATTGAACAGGACAAGATTCTTCTAAATAAACTACACATTAAATTAGGACTGATTATAAATTTTATGAAGGAAATTGACAAAGAAGGTGGAGGACTATTCCACCAATTAAGTGAAGCCAAACTTGAAAAGAGTATTTTTGTTGGCCCTCAAATTAGAAAGTTGATTTGCGATCCTGTTTCTGAAAGTAAGATTAATCAAAAGCAATTAACAGCTTGCGAATCGTTTATGATAGGTTATTTTTAGGGAACAAAACGATGAAAATTATGTAATCCTAATAGAAGAGCTCCTTAAGTTTTATTAATCCTTGAAGTGCCGAAAGTCGCTCAAAATACACTTCTTACATTCACATTTAGTACTGCTGGTTCCTTAAGAGAGAAGATTTAACACTAAATATGAGAAAAAATATTAATATTTCGTATTTAGTTAATTTTTAATAGTTTTATATTTCACTCAGTCTAAAATATGTGTATAATCTCAATTAAATCAGTATTCCCTAGTAAATTAAGGGTACTGATAATAATAAAACATATGTTCTAAATCCATTTGGCTATTTTTCCCAGTACTGATAAAACAGTCATAACAAAAGAACTGTAGGTGTTGCAGATTTTTCACAATTATTTTAGAATCCTACGCTGCCAAATTAGTTTAAAATAGTTAATTTTATTTCTTTTACAAGAAAAGAAATTTTTTAGACCAGTATAATGCTTTCCATGTTGAAATCGATAGTATATTTTACATGGTATGCGACTGATGCTATCTTTAAATCTTTTTCGATAAATGGTTAAAAGAATGGATAATATGTGATTCTAGTCATTGAAAATATTTGTAACATTTAAAAATACTCTTCGCATTTTTACAAGGCACATTTTATAATTCTGAAATCTGTCTAAACAATCTAAAACTATATACAAAAAAGAAGAGTTCAAATGTGAGAAGAGTAAATCTAGAAATAATACATTTAATAATAATATTTGCGCATTCAAATTTCGCATTTCTTCTATTGCCAATTACTAACTGTAACCAATCAAAATTGCATGAATGGTTCTTCAGTTGCAATTTATATAATCATAAGATATATGCAAAATTTTCCTTTTTGAAAATTTTCCAAATTATTAACTTATGACGATTGGCTTCGTTTTTATCCATAGTTATTCCATAGTTATTTATAGTTAATCTTCCTTAGAACAATTCATGGCAACACACACAGTGTCTTCGGACTTCATTTTTCATCATTTACAACAGTTCGCCGTCTAAATTCTCTTGATTCTGTAATATTTTTATATAAAAAATGATTCTTTCCTGGTTTATTGAAGCTAATATAACATCATATATAATCAATAGTTTGAGTATCTATGTTACTAAGAAAATCTGCAAATTATCGTAAAGCATTTGCAAATTTAGCTTTTATTTTCCTTTTAGCACAGGTTCTAATTCTTCTTTATTTTTCTTTCCAGCCTTCTGCTTCGTAGATTAAACTGAAGAAATATTCGAACAGGGGGTTTTCTATCTATTCCGGGGAAGAGGAAAGAAAATCCTTATAACAACGCAACACTCGTCGTTCTATTTTTGAATCTCTGTTCTTAACATGTTCGAATTACGAAAATAAGCAATAAACCACGTAACCATTACTTTAACGTGAACAATAACTTCAAAAAATTAAGAGTATATAGAATTCAATGCATACCAATGTGACTTATGAATCTGAATGTTAAAGCATTCATGTGATTTTGGATCACAATGGAAATTCATGTTACAGCATTCACGTTTGAAAGAAGTAAAATATAGGTAAGAGTAAGTAAGTAAGAAGTATAAGTAAGTAGAAGAAAGACAGTAAACTGTCTCCTTGTTTGAGTTTTATTTTTATATTGCTGCAATGTAGATTGTACAAGAGAAAAATTAAGAATATATAGAATCCAATGTTACTTACGAATCTGAATGTGAAAGCATTCATGTTATTTTGTATCACAATGGAAATTCATGTTACAGCATTCACATCTGAAGGAAGTAAAATATAAGTAAGAGTAAGTAAGTAAGTCGAAGAAAGACAGTAAACTGTCTCCTTTTTCGAGTTTTATTTTTATATTGCCGCAATGTAGATTGTACAAGAGAAAAATTAAGAGTATATAGAATTCAATGCATACCAATGTAACTTATGAATCTGAATATTAAAGCATTCATGTGATTTGCATCACAATGGAAATTCATGTTACAGCATTCACGTCTGAAAGAAGTAAAATATAAGTAAGAGTAAGTAAGTATAAGTAAGTCGAAGAAAGACAGTAAACTGTCTCCTTGTTTGAGTTTTATTTTTTTATTGCTGCAATGTAGATCGTACAACAAAGAAATAAGAACCATGGAGTTAGATAAAAGTGATGAAAATTGAAATTTTACTATTACATCAAAACTATGGTGATCGAAACAGCACAGCACAACTCAAAGCCACCAGGATATTTCAATTTTAGAAGTCTGTTGGTAAGAAATCAAAGAGATAATTAATTAAATTTTAATTTCTTAGTGCTCCGTTTCATGCTTCATCGGAATATTTATAAAAAGTTTCATATACTTTATAAAATAAAATCCACATAGACTGTCTTACGAAACCAACCTAGAAAAAATTCGTTGGGAATAATAACTTTTATTGAATGTATGTCCTTGAACTATATGTCTATTATGTATGAAATTTGAGTTTAATCTTATCAATACGTATTTTGAAAGTATAGATTCATAAAATTATATTTGTGTAATTTACTAACCCTGAAAAATTTAACTCCGTATATTACACATGTTTGTCATATCTAATTTATTATTCCACGCAGAAGTTTGACTTGTAAAGCAATTATTTATTTTTTAAAATTTTGTAATAATTGACAACAATAACTTCAGATATGTCTGTATAGTCTTACGATTATTTTCTGCATTTGTTGTTATTTGTTCTTCATTTTCCACATGGAATTATTAAAGTAATAATAGTATATGTAATTATTATAGCTATTTTTTATGTTTCCTTTCATGGGTCTGAAAGTCTGGGTGCATTTGTAACAGTCAGCTAGTAATGATTGCGAAATACATTAAATCGTTTAATACTGATAAAGAGTGCAGTGAGTAATTCTGTCCTCAGAGGATAGTAGACTGTCTATGTAATCCGTTCTCATCAATTCTTGCTTTAATGCTCATGGAACTATTCATGAGTGTTAATGAACGATTAATGTTTGATTAATCGCTTTACTTCGCATCATTTAAAAAAATAGGAAAAAAGAGAGGATGAAAATAGATTGCTTTTTTATTTTCCTCTGGAGAATCATAATTTCTTTAAAAATTACTGGAGATAATACATCGTGATCATCTTAGATAGCTTAACTGAAGAACAATTGCAGACTTCTTCTTTTCTTATCCTTTAAGTCTTTCTTTCCTATACTAAGTAAGTTTAATTTCGTTACATGAGCGTCCCATTTTTAAAGCTGCAAAAGGCTATTTTTGGAAATGTATCGCAATTTTCGATTGGCATATGACAAAGGCGACCTCAAGTAGACATACTACTGGCAGGATAGCTGATTTTCGACATCAGATTTAATGTGTTGTCTAGTATTAGACTATGCCAATATCTTACCACAGACTATAATAACCTTTGTTGTCTCTTTGTTATAACTGAGTTGTCAATTATTAGGAGAACCCAACTATAAAGTACCAATCGTTTTTAATCTTCTCTGTCTTTGATATCTGCAGATATTTTTTCTTGTCATGTACTCAGCAGGGGGCTCAAATTGTTGAGGAGTGTATGCTGACAAAATAACAGATTTTTTCCCACAGACTGGATGGTGGTGTTCTGAAGCTATTGTAAGGTCTTAGTCCAGTGATACCGGGTCCGATCAGAGATCAAAAAGACAAAACAATACAGCACATTACTATTATGTTTCTTGATTAATGTCATTTATACAAGAAATTTACACATAAGGGATACATTCAAATGATTTGCATAACTCCGGATGAGATCGCGAGAGTCAAAAAATGTTCATAACTGGACTTAATCGCAGTTATCAGTGGTGAGTTAAGTCGTACACAATCGATAAGCAATCTATTCAAGGAAATCTGACGAAGTTCAGTCAATCTATTCAACTCAGGGCGAGTTCAGTTAAGTCCGATGGCCGGAAGAGGAAATTGAGGCATTCGAACGCTCAATTTATCAAAGTAACCACCAAAGGGTTATGTGAGTTACCAAGGTAGGTAATTGTCAGTGAGGTATTTAACGCTCACTATCTGTCTAGAAATTCTCCAAAAGAATGCTCGGTTGCGTTTGCAGCTCACCAAAGGAGCTCAGATAGCCACAGGCTGGCTTCAATTCCACGGGGTATAAGAAAGCATGTAACAAGTGCAGAATCTCGAGACGAGATTCTGACTTCCAATCTTCATCAAATCATTTGATCTCGAATCTCGAAATCAATCTCCCCTTTCTCTCCAAAACTCTCAAACTTTAAACTCCTCCGTCGAGCCCCTATGAGGCGTGGCCGAAAGGTTAAGTCTCAGTCATTTGTCGGGTTGCTGACCACAGCTTCCAACCGCAAGCCTCGCTCTCTTTCTCCTCTCATCATTGGAAGAGGGTCGAAACCTAAAGGGTTCCTTTGATGGTCTCCTGGGAGGTCATCCCCTCGTGCGGTCTTTTTGCCCTGCGGTTGCGCAAGCTCCTTTGTATTTTATGACTCTAGATAACATCGCGGCTCTTTCTCTTCTAGCCCTAAAGGGTTCGTAGGTGGTCCTTTCCTGTGGGAACTTCTGAGCAAGGGGAGACCTCACACTATGAACAGAATTTTCCACTTTTTCACATAAATGGGCCGTACATAAGCATGATGGAGAAGAAATCAGGACTGTAATGCGAGACAATCTTTTTCCAAACGGATGTCCAATATCTGTGTTTTTTTATCCTACAAAAACCATTTTTTTGGATTTCCAACAAAATGAAAACAATTATTGTTGGTCGTCAGCTTTTAAACTCGATTCTTTGAAAGATCAGTTTTGTAGAGAGAGCGGATAAGTCATTTCATGATCTTTAGTTGTATTGCGCTGTTATTTCTTGCCTTGTAACTGTTCTCGTACTTCACAAAATGTGTGTCAGTTATTTGTTGCTATTTTCGTTCACAAGCGAAGTTGGAAATTCCATACTGTTCATTATAATTCGATAAAAATGCTAAAATGCACATGAAAACACATTATATAGCATTACCATTTTAATTCCTTAAAGATAATTTTCAAGCACATTTTGGAATGGTTGGTTTTATGGTAGTTTATATTTAGAAGTGAGAGGATGATGGATTCAGATGTTATCTTTTCGGCTCAGTGCCCATTAAGTGTTTCATTTTGATTTAGAAACCTTCCCATCTGTATGCTATAAAAATTCAAACAGTGGGTTTCCAACTCAGATATGCTTCTTTACATTTGATCACAGTCTGTCCACAATAGGGCACTCGTAGATTTAAAATAAAGTTAAAATCTAGCAAACTGCACAAAATGAATAGATATACAAGGAGTGATGACTATTATTTTTTTAATTTTAAGCCATTCTGAAAATTTTATTGCATCAGCTACAATTTACTAATTACAGCTACTGGGTGACAATTATTGAGCTATATGAAATAAAAAGTAAAATTCTCAAAAACTACTGAGTTCAAAAATTTTATTCAAATTTTAAAAGTAACTACAGATATTCGGATTTAGTTTGTGGCATGTTCGATTTGCTTGCCATTAATGCCTATGACGTGTCGCAGACGAAGAGCAAAATTCTGTAAAAATTGCTGAAGTGTCGAGACATCGACATTACCAGTTCTCTCGAACTTCTCAATCACATTTTTGATTGTTATAACGCTTGGGCAGGTTGACTTCAGCTTGCACTCGGTCGCAAATTTCATTTGATCCGCAATCGTGCTGTTATTGCTCGATTAGAAGACCCTGGCTATCGATATACGCTCAGAAATGCTGTATTTCGACATTTTCAACGAAAAATTAACAAGAAGAGTGCGCATGCTCAAAACAATCCCAACATGCCCTGCAATCAAAGCCAAATTTTAACTGAATCTCGCCAACTGTTCAAAAGTTATCAAGGTTTTTTTTTTCATATAGTTCAATAATTGTCACCTTTTAAATAAATATTTGTATAAATGCCTTTACACATGTACCAGCTCTAATTTACTCATTTAATAAAATATTGCTGACAAGAAAGTTTCTTACTTGATTAAAATATAGTTTATTTTTTAAAATTTCAAACGACGCACTTTTCTTCGTCAGAATAAATTCAGACTATTTTTCTACTAATAAATTCAACAAAATGCAAATAAATAATTATGAACTCTTTAAAATCAAGTGAATATCCAATTTATTTTAAATTCTAAACTTCTGACGTTACAAACTTTCTAACAAAACAAACGACCCAATTATGAAATTTTTGCAATTATGAAAATCGATCTTTAGATTAAATAATCTGAAACTCTACTTAAGAACTCAATAACTACATAACTTTCTTTGTCCATATCTTTTATTTAGTTCAAGAGGAATTAGTTGCATATTGAAGAACTGTCAACAATGAAATGCTAAATTTCTCTCGAAGTAAACAAGGAGAGCTCTTACTGCCTAACTAAAAATCTTCTACTCAGAATGCTTACACAAATTATTAGATGAATGATTCATCTTGCATTATCTTGGTCGATGTGTGAATCAACTTTCTCATTAACTAATATTTTTGTCAATACTAAATATTTCAAAACTCTGGAAGCTTAGAAATAATGATGTGTTTCGCTTTTTTTCTCCCTCGACACCAACTTTCATGCAAAGACCCAATATTTGAATTTCAAACGCTGTAAGCAAAATATCGTAGAAAATGGTTTGAGTTTTTCATGTTTTCTTTTGGTTTTCATGATCATTAACACGTTATTGCAAAAACTCTGATAGTCATGAATATATTTACATTTTGCAGCTTCATAATCTCAATAGAAGAAGGGATAAAAATTTCCCTCCAGAAAAATCTTAATAGCTTTTCGCGTTTCATGTATATCACATTAGAAGCCTCTACTTGAATACAAATATCCATAAAGAGAAAATCTCAGCGAAAGTATACTCTAGAGCTTTGTGCTTAGGAGATATTTGAATTATTAGTTACTTCACACAAAAGATTTTTTCTCGTCTTTTACCAAGTATTCTTAATAATAGACTAATTTAAATATACAGTATATACACTCGTTAATCAATAGCTAATTTCTAAATAGGTGGTGAAAGACGTACTTCCAATTGAAAATATACTTTAATGGAAGTGAATAATTATTTTAACGTGGAAAAGTCTTTCCACTCGTTACAGTGATAGTCGGTCAAACTTTTTTGTGTGACAAAATACAGTCTGAATTGAATCGCTAATAACTACGAGACTAATAATGCGAAAAGAATGGTTGACCCCACAACGGATAGATCATATCTGTAAGAGTTTATCTTACAGTATTTGTTTTGCCTGTGACGACATCGTACCAATTTAGGCGCATGCGCATGATTGTTATGAATTAGCTTTATGTAAGGTTATAAATAAGTGTAGCGTGGAAACGCGTTTAGCTAGAAGATTGATTCTGGTGTCATTTTAAAGACATTGAGGAGTATTACTACGACCTAAAGTGAGACAATAAAAATATTTATCAGAATATAAGTAAATATCAGTGTTAAATTGTAAATTTCAAACTTTGCATGTTTTTTTATTATAACATTCAGAGTTTTCCTTCGAATTGTGCGAAACTCACAGAATTCTTGATAATACGTAAAAGAAACATTTTATCAAAATTTTTAATATTAAGGTAAATATGAACATTTCTAGTAAATAATATTTTATTGCGCAGACGAGAAATGTTGTTCTTTATACTGTCAACAGATGGCGCCATGAAACGTTACTCTAAAAAAAATTTAAGAAGGGCGCAGTTCGGGTCCGTGCCGTAGCTTTTTCGTGAAAATGTCGGGGAAAAATCATAAAACAAGTGTTCAATAATTAAATTACATATTAATAAGAAACACTTGTTTTAAGATTTTATCCCGACTTTCCCACGAAATATATACGGCGCGGATCCGAATTGCGCCTTTCTTATGCTTTTTTATGTTGTTTCAGTTAATAAATGAATTGCCGAATATATTAAGAAAATCTAAATTTTTACACAGTGTTGCCTGACCTATAAGTCATATTTAATGAAATAATCTTGAAACACTTAAATTTAAAGCAAAAAAAGTTCCATTTTTCTCTAATTAAAACTGAACCAGTTATGAAACAATGAATTTCCTTATTTTAGACAGTTTCCTCCAGGCAGCCACTAATTGGAGAATCTTCGTCTAGTCAGTCTTTTAAATATTCTAAAATGGTCTAAAATAATCAAATTCAAAGATTCATAACTACGTCAGTTTTGGTCCCAGATGTGTGAAAACTTTTTTTTGTTTAATTTTATTTGTTAATGTGTAAGATATTTTCACTAATAGTACCTGTGGGGCTATGTAAAAATTTAAGTATCGTATTTTATTAGCTAAATATTTATTGATTCAAAGAACTTAAATAATATTTTTTTAATTTCATTTAAAGACTTTTTCAAACTGGAAATATATGCCTTTCTGTAATTGTTTAAAAATCTGCTGTTGGGCTAAAATAAGAGTAGGCATCCTGTAAAACAGACTCCATAAATGCAGTTTTCATTTAAAGTCATGCAGGTTATATATAACATTTAAAATTTTAAGATTAGTTGAATTTCTTACTAAAGTACTTCTCGACACACCTATCTATATTCTGTTGGTTTCGCTTAGATTGGTTTCAATGCCACATAGAACGTAATAATGGTTATAAAAGAATAGTAAGCATCTACATGATTTTGTTTAAATACATAATCTCCAATGTATTTCCGCTGAACAAAGGAGTCATTTGAGATGCAATTTCATCAATAATTTATGAATTGTTCTTTAAAAATCACAATGCTATAGAAACGAATTTGAGTGTTTGGCTCATAATTACGAAATAAACATTTCGCATTCGGCATTTTAATAGTTGTATAAAATATTTATAGTTTGAATTTAAAGATTTATTTTCGCAAAATCTTGTAATTTTTTAAAGTTGAAAATGTTCTTTTCTTTCAAATATTTTTAATTTCATGACAGGAAAATACATGGATGAACAGCTGAAAGACCCTTAAAAATAGTGACTGCTTAATAATTCTCAATTCAGAAAAGATCTATAATTTTCGATAATAGTTTTAGTATTTTATCTGAAAAGAAAAATCAAAATATTGAAATAATGGCTTTAAGATAAATATCCTGACATTCCAAAATTGCCACTTCTTTTTTCTCAAATGTCGATCAAAAAGTGAAATAAAATTTATCTTCCGGTCATTGAACAAACTGGCAATTTTCACCGGGCCCAAATTTATGATAGCATCGCATATTAATTTTAAAGGATTTAATTAAACAGTAATGGAATAGTTCTATAACAAATTACTAATTCGAATGTCATACAGTGATTAGAATTTTCCAAATCACTATTTAAAGGAAGTTTTAAAATCTCAAGTTTAGATTATAGTAATATCATCGTGTCTAATATACAGGGTTCCCACTTATATCCGTCCCCCCCCCCCTTAACTTCTAAACAGCGACAGCTTAGGCCATAAATTTGGTGTCTTGGTGTAGTAAAAAGGCTATACGCTACTCGATGAGACAACTTACAACGCCATCTATCGGCAAATTTCGATGGCAAATTTCAATTAGCAGTCCTACCTCGTAAACGGTGAAAGATACGAGAAAAAAGTCAATCAGACAGTTGTAGACCGCTCTCGATTTAGTACGAAAAGATACCTTGCGCACATAAATACTCAAAACAGAATGCAAAAAATGAATATTTGTTTGGTCACGATTTCGAAAATTGCCAAGTCATAAAGAGTGGAAGAAAGAAACTGAGACACTTCCCTGTCTTCTGGATCATTTATTTATATTGCTCAAATGCTCTCCGTTAGACACTATACACATTTGCACTCTGGACTGGATTTATCGTTGCACATTGTGCAGCATGGCAGGTGTTACAAAGGCACAAGCATCAGCAATGCGTCGTCGAAGATCCTGCAATGTTGGCGGAGGGGTCACATATACCTGCCGTTTTATGTGTCCCCATAAGAAGTCCAATGGGTTCAAGTCAGGTGAGCGCGGGGCCACTCTACGGAACACTATACCCGATGACTTGATTCTGGAATGTCTCCTTAACGATTGAAATCTTATGCGTCATGTTGGAACCATACATTTCGGAGTAATGGTAGATTCTCCACGAAGTTGGTTATTACATCCTGTAGAAGCTCCAAGTACGTTCCCTTGTAATATACTGGTCATTAAAAATTCCGCACCAAACATTAATCGACCAGTGTAGTTGATGTCGAACTTCGACAGCATATCTCGGATTTTCCAGCGACCAGGTATGAACGTTCTGTCTATTAAACATTCCGTTACGCGACAAACATGCCTCATCCGTCCATATTATGTCTGCTAGGAATGTTGGGTGGTCCTCTAAGTTATTCATCACAAAGTTGTATCACGTGTAACGTCTCTAGGCATCTCTTTGCAGCAATCCCTGCACAGGTGTGGATCGGTATGGATGAGCACCTAAAAACGTAGGACTTTTTTGTAGGAAATGTCATGTAGTTTAATTTTGTTATTGAGTGTTTATCGCTAGAGACCACAGTTTTCCGAGATATTTAAGAAAAATTGAAAACGCCCCTCTTTAAACCGCCCCCCTCGCGCGCATCCCCCACCGGCGGTGACCTTTAGTATGTCGTTTAGGACTATACCCGCAACAACTTTGCCAAATTTCAAAACTACACCATTTTTTTCCGATTCGTCGATTTTTCGCCTTCGTTGAATGGATTACTAGTTTTTCCTATACCTAAGATTTTAAAATGTGTTTAGACTTTCAATAGAGCAACTGTGTGTGTGTGTGTGCAGCTTTCTCTAAAAAACTTTTCTCGGGAAATCTCTGTTGAAAATTTAAATCTTTAGAGTTATCGTTTTCCCCAATTATTTTACAAAAAAGAAGAAAAAAAACATAAAACTTAATCCGCATAGAAATACCTGTTACAAAATTCCCAACTTCATGCACTCAATAAAAACTCTGAAATCAACAACATAAAAAGCCTAAGTGATAAAAGCATGTTCTAACAAAGGAAACATAAAAAAAAATCTATTCCAAAGTGCCTATTTCTTTTAATTGGTAGGAGGTTCACGTATAATTTCTTTTCTCCAAGCAAGGATTTTAGAAGTTAGTTATATATTAACGTCCCGTTTTGAAGCAACACGAGGGCTATTTTGGACGGACCTCGTAATTTTGAACCGAGGTCAGATGACGAGGACGACACCTGAGTTAGTGCCCCTTCTCCAAGCTTCCACGTCACACCAACGGGAGGGCGTTTGGCCACTGCGTATGATTTAGCCTGCAACAGGCCCCATACACGGTGGATCTTCAGTGGAACCGGGTTTCGGGCCTGGAGCCCTCCGGCCCCAAGGTCGGGACCTTACCACTAGTCCACCGCGGCCCCAAGGATTTGCAAAAGAAATGCTTCCAATTCAGATGGATTAACATTTATCGTTGCACTAACGACGAAAAAATAAATGCTTCTTCAAGGACAAGCATGTTAGGTAGATTGATTATAGGAAGTCTACCTATTGCAATGGTTCTCATAACAAGACTTCAGGAAAATTTCTGCAGATCTTCAGCGATCATGACCCCCTATATATATATATATAACGCTTTTTCCCATGTTATCTTGTGAACACGATAACTGAAGTAATTATGATTTAATTTTAACTGGCTTGGGATATGTTGTAAGGATAATGAAAATCTCAGTCGAGTTCGTAGATGGGCTATCCAGCTCAAAGGGGGTGGAAATGGTGGGGGTGGAAATTTTCATTTCCCCATAAATCCTTTACAATTGAAAATAGAAAGAAAATTTTAATTAGGCGAATTATTGCCTTATAATAATGAACAATTTTGGTATTTAAACTTTTTCGATAGCTGCAATTGCTTAGAAGTTATGAGCTGAAAAGTGATTTTCCCTCTCTTTCCCTTAACTTATAGTATCTTTCAACCAATGCATAGTACCCCTTGTTGGAAAGTTCTTGTCATTTGCAGTCTCTTCCACCATCTTTCATTCTTGCAGCTCGAATTCTTATGAAAATAGAAGGCGAAATGTTCTCTCCCTTATATCTCCAGACTAAAGGAATCTACCTTTGCCTTCCGGCTTGCCGATGGGGATTTTTTAAAAGTTTATAGAGGTTTAATCAATCTCATTTTGGGATTCGCTTCAAGAATCTTTAAGAGCTGTGTATTTTTGTTTATTATAAACCCTGTCTTTTTTTGGCTTAATCAAATAATTTTGATAACCGAGGGGAAGGATTCCTTTTCATCTGCCCAGATTGAAAGGAATCCTTCCCAGAAAAAAAGTTGTTTGTGCATTTTAAATTACTGTTTATCTGTTATTGAGAGCAGTGTATGCAGTTGTACTTAAATTGACTAGTTTCATGTTTGTAAAGATGGAATTTTGTAATTAATTTTTCTCTCACTTCTGGATACCCTAGAGATATGATATTTCGTATGTGTGTTTATTCTCGGTGAATATGCGCTATTAATTAATTAACTGGTAATTATTTTCAGAACTTAGAAATCAGTTAATCGATTAACTCATTAAATTTAGTTTCCAACGAATTCTATCTTTCTGAAATGAATTTTAAAAAATAAATACAAGATTCCACAATATTAAATAATAAATTATAAATGACATTTAAATAGTATAAAAAGAGTAACACAAAAAATATTTCTGCTATTTAATTCTTAAATTAGCTTGTGTTTTACAAATCTATGTTTATTAATTTGTTTTGCCAGCCTTCAAACACATGCATTACTTACTTGAATTCCTAACGTAAATAATAGAGTGCGTACTATCTCCTCCTCGCTTCGACAGAAGATAATATTGTTAACATTTTATTCATACAAATATTTGCGCTGAATAAAACAGTGAATAAATGTATAGCTTGAAGGTGTGATGTTGATGAAAAATTAATATATGTTTCAATACATTTTATTTAATTGTGAAACTTGGTTACAAAGAATCATACGAGATTCAATGGCGTCAGATCATATGATATTCCTCATCAATATGTTCACACAAACAATTTAATCTTGATTTGAAATACACGAAAATATTTGTATTATATTTTACACCCACTGGAATGCAGGGTTACCATTTCTAATATTTATCTGCTTTCTAATATTTATTTGCTGAGACAGACAAATGTGCACTCAAATTTTAAAAGTAGATTAAGTTGATTTCAAATTTATTCAATGGTTTAAAGTAAATTTTGAAATAATGCACATTATGAATTATTTGGATCAATGGAAATACCTGAACTAGTTTGCCACTTAAAAAAATCATTTTTGTAAATCAATAAGAATATATTATGAGTGTATCTAGAGAATTTCAGGATGTTATGGAAATTTAGAATGAGGCAATATTTATCTTTTCTTTATAATTGAATCACAAAACGTTATGTGAAAATTTATGAAATTATAGAAAGTTAAGGGAGTTTAAACCGAGTAAATAGTGCCCTCTTGGTACATAAATCGTATCTAAAGTGTCATTTGTTTGCGATTGTTTTGAATTTCTATTCATTTCTAACTTAGAGAATTTTTGTGTTAATATTGATGATGGTGATGTTCAATTTCGAAATTAATTATTTCACCCAAGCATATTTCGGACATTTAATATAAGTAAGGTTAGTGTAAGAAGTTTAGAATTCATGCTTTACTTTACTCGAATACGTTGTTAGCTTCTGATTTTTTATGTAAAAGTAGCGATAAGAAAACAAGACCATTAAATTAAAGGGTAATTATAATAATCAACTAAAATTTCATTAATATAAATATTTACGTAGAATTGTCAGTGACGGTCACGTGATTTGGCTACGTGCCAGAGAGTCAGAACAGACAATCTGTTTACGAATTAAAGATTTTTTTTATTATTATTCTGAAATGATTTAATACCAAAGAAGAGTTGTGTTTGTTTTTTTTCTCTGTGAATGTTGGGGAAAAGATGAATATTCAAAGTATCCAACGGACAGAAATTATTTCGGTTTGACAGTTTTTTTCTTTTCCTTTTTTACTTTCTCGTATACGAAGTATACAAGGAGAAAGTATTGTAATCATCAAAAAATTCGAACTCGAGATTTTGACGAATGTCCACGTTTTAGACCTCTCTCAGTCCGAAAAACACAATTTTGGAATTTTTATGTGGAATGATTCTGCAAACGGGCTTAACATGAAGAGGCGGTAGTGCACACCAAACCAAGTAAGTTTGGCAGCATTTTCCAGGTTGTAGATGAAAGATATAGGGATGGAGAATACGTGAGAAATTAGGGCTCTCCTGAAACAAATATTACCTTGTTCGTCACTTGTAGGTTAAAGAAGAAATTACCAATTGGAAATGCAACAGAGAAAGTAGAAATATAGGCTCATAACTTTTCGTAGCGAGTTCCAAATTTTCCATCGATAAACAAACAACGTAAAATAAATGCTAAATCTCTAATTCCGATTATTCCTAATAAAGTTTTGGTTAATTTAAGATGAAAAATATTTTGTACCCAAAATAAATATTCTATAAAAATATTTTTTGCATTAAAAATAATCTTTAAATAATAAATCTTAGAAAGAAAATTAAAAATAATCTTTTTAATTTTCTTTGCTCATGGATCGGAATGTAAACATTCTTCTAAGAAATGAATAGACAGAAATTAAAAATTTAGTTGTTTCGTCTTAAAAACAGCTCAATAATAATCTTCGCTGCTGGCGGAAATTATTCCATGTTTGTGAAAGCTACTATTGAGATCTCCCTCTGGAAAAAGAATTTTTTTCATGTTATAAAGTTGAAAAGAGAAGTTTTTATGGAATTCAATATCGGAATTCTGGGAAACGAAGAAAAAAAGCGAAAACAATATGAAGACTTTATTTCAATATTTCTCTCGTCCATCTCTATTTTTTACTATTTACTGATACTGTGTAAGACAGGATATCACATCTGAGACAGCTTGCCTTGATGTAAAATGAAATGTGCTAGTGATGCACACTAGTAGCAGTTTAGAACGTTCGTTTGATATAGAATTTCTGGAAAAAAATAGACACGTTGAAATTCTTCCTTGCATATCAAAATAATTTTCGGCTATTACCTAAGTTGGCGTTTAAATGGGAATTGAGAATAAATTCCCGATTTGTATCAATTTTACTATCTATTTTTCACTTGTTTCTGTTTTCGTTCAATTTTGGATCACTTTCTTGAATTTCATTCCTAACATCTGGTTTTTCTTAGCCTTATCACAACAGTGCAGACCTAATACTCTTATGAGAACATCTGACATGTACTAGCTTCATATTCCTATGGAAATCTGTCGGATGGTGACGGCTCAGCTATAATGCAAGAGTTTTCTTCGACACATGAAGGAGTGTTTTTTCATGAAAAATATCTGTAATTTCGATAACTTTCACAATTTCTTCTCTGGCTAATGAAATTTCTATTGCGAAATATATTCCTTATTAATTAAATCTGACAATTAGATCTGGATACCTCAAAAAATAGGACAAATAAACTTTTGCTTTGGAAAGCTACATTTATTATATTTTTATATATATTTTTAATTTTTAAACAGATATATTTTTCTCAACAGAAAAAACAATAATAAAAAGCAAAAGGACACTAAATTATGATGATATTAACCGATAGACGGAATTTACAAAATCAGCAGTGATTTACAAACTGTAGTTTAGGCTCTTACAGGGGAAGCTCAAAGACACACGTCTAATTCTTTTTTTTTTCGAAACCAAAGTTAAAAGGGCAAAAAAGAGAAAAAATTAAAATTAACATCTTACCATTGAATTGGGAACTACAAGATCTAAAATCTCCGGAAATAAAAATAATTTGTTCCATTTAAAAATAGGTATATAAGTATGTAAAACATGTAAGCTATTTTAATTGTGTAAAGTAGGTAAGTATGTAAAACATACAAGCTATTTTAATTGTGTAAAGTAAGCAAGTATGCAAAACATAAAAG
>BGPR01000150.1:767357-785882 GCA_013235015.1 Araneus ventricosus
TGTAAAGTAAGCAAGTATGTAAAACATAAAAGCTATTTTAATTGTGTGAAATTGGAGTTCCGAATTCCATTGAAAAAGTGTGGAATTCAACAAACTCTTTACAACAGGAGTGCGATAAAGATACTTTGGGGAATAAAATCAAAAGCAATAAGTGGTACAAATAAAATTTAATTCGATGACTTTATTAATCACCACCTGATCATATATATATCAGATCACCGTAGAGATTCGAAATTATCGGGCGGGTGTGTAATATTTTAGGCAGCTTTTTAACAATGCATCCGTAAAGATGCAAGAATTCGAATATAATCTAAAATTTTCTCATTCTAATTTTATAGGTTTTTGACTCTTTTTTCGTAATTTTTGATAAAGTGTGCATTTTTGTTAACTAAAAGTCTTGAAAGATCACGATTAATTTCTAAAGCTCAAAGGAAATTGGTGTGTGTTTCGGACATTTTACTATTCTCAATTTGCATCAGTTAGAAAATTGCGATTGTAAAATACCTTTCTTCTAATTATGCAGTGTCTGTCTAACCAAAATGGATATTTAATATATTATCAAATTTTATTCTTATAATTTTAAATTATGTCACAAGCATTCAAATTTCTCATAATTGTCTAATCAAATTTATGACAAATTATTTGGCATAATTTAGAATTATTGCTACTATCGTTTGAAAAGCTAATCTAATTAATAGATTTCACTTCAGGAATAAATTTTAAACAATTAATTTTCTTCATTACTTTTATTTTTGTGATTTTCCCGTGTCAAAAAGGCAATGCATGAACACTTTTGATTAGTTAGATATAAACAAAATATGATTATCATGTTATATATTCATAAATTTTTCTAGTTTCCTTTAAAGATGTTTTCAACCTTAAACATTCTGTCAAAAAATTGCAAATTTTTAACAAGTAATTCTAGCTGCCAAGAATAATTTGAAATGTTTTTACACTTAAAATAGATAATGACGCTTTTTCCTTTCTATTTTTCTGAAGACATTGTGCCTTAAAACAATCTTTAAATATTTCCTTTAATATAACTGCGTGAGTTTCAAATATAACGTAGAAACATTTTACAAAAAAAATCGAAGTTAAAATCTGTTATTTGCTTTCAACTTAATAGGTTATGCAACATTTTGGATAATTTTCTAACTTTTCTTTTCATGCCTTTAGGGATTCTTAGATGTGTAACGTGTTATTACATTTACGGTTTAATTCACATCCACATCTGGCTTATTTACTGCCTAAAGTTTTACGAGGAAAGAAAGTGCAAAGTGAGAAACGGAAGCTTCATTTATTCTGCACGAACCGTGTCAACACACGAGACTAAATGAATTTTTCTTTTCCTTCGCCAACTGCGAGTATTTCTTGACAGGGTAACAAAATATTTATTAAGATATAATTCTCTGTTTAGGAATAGCTTTATCGTTTTTCATCTTACGTATAGCGTGATTTCAGGTCTATAAATATTTGCAATCTCATTCAATATTCAATATCTAATGAAATCTGCTATAAACGGCTAGTCATTTAATTGAAACATTTATATTCATATATCTTTATTATCTTAAAATTTCGACATGAGGTTTCAACATAAATTCAGAAAATAAGATTAGCTTTTTCTACTACTTAATAGCAATGGTTCCAGTTTGAGCAAATCATTCAAATTGTGTAGATAGTAATGACCAAAACTGCAGATCTAGAGACACATTTAACACTTTAAACCCGAGGCGACTGTTTTCTTCTAGCGCCTTTAAAACCGGGACCTTTTGGGAGGAAGCGACATGAATTGGACTCTCCTAACCTGGGTGGTCATTTACCACTCCACCCTATGTTATAACCTTCCCTTAAGGCGCACGGAAATGGGCTGCGGTTTGCAATGATAATTGGACTCCCTGCTGCGCTTATCTCCTAAGCTATCTCAGAACCTCCTCTCCCCTCAGAAGAAGCCAACCGCCTTAGACTGGCCTTCGTCGCTGTTATGAATAAATTTTTAGACCGCCTCGCTTGGTGTGAGAGGGTTAATGAATTTTATCACTTAGATACAATCAGAACAATAAATAAATAAATAAAAATTAAAAATAATCCACTCACAATTATTGAAAGATTGCTTATCTGTATAATAAAATCCGCTTAAAAATTAATTAATTAATTTTCTTCTCTAAACAATTTTGTAGTCAATGAAGAGATCAAGAAACTTAAATTGAAAGTCGCTTTAGAAGTAGACAAGAAACATGGTATTCCAAATGTGAGTATTTTCTTTCAACATAGAAATGCGCAATTGGTAAGACTGTCACGTCCATAGCCCATAAAGAAGAACCTGCTCGCATAAAAACATTTCCACTTCGATGGGATTAGTGCTCGATTGCCTTTAAGAGAAATATTTGTTACAGCATCAACACGCTTTAAGATCGATGTGGTGTGTTATCTCTTTACTTTTCAGTCTCTCTGCTGAATCCTAATGAATTATTTACTTTTAGTTTTACAGATCTCTCTGTACGATGAAAACGTAATTTTATTGCCCTCCTGCCTTGATTAATTAATGGAGAAGCTTACTTTTTGTTTCACCCGAATTGTAATATATAAAGTTACACTTTCTCTGTGTTCTGCAGCGTATCTTTGAAGAGTAGGGGGTATATTTTAAAGAGTTTAAGATTAAAGATGGAAAATATGTTTCGAATATTTTCATTTCGGGAGTTACAGTGATATTGTAATATTTTAAATAATTGTCAATGTTAGCAGTACATGCTTTCTCTTTGTTACTTCGTACGCGAGAAAGAGAAAACAAAACTGAATAAATGAATTCCGAAGTTTAAAAGTATTTTCTATTGAATTTATTTTCATTAATTTTGTTTAATTTTTTTATTGAAAATTTAGATATGTCTGGAAGGAAAATATTTTTAAAAATTTCTATCGCACTCGTTCTCAATAAAAATTTATTTAATTGACTCTCTGCTATAAAATGCTTCATTCTTTTCTAGAAAACAAAAATGATCTGAATCAACAGAAAAAACGTAATACCGAGTTGGGAAAATTTTATAAAAGCAGTCATGCTAATGACAAAGTTAATATAAGAAAAGCAGTATTTAATCTCCATTAATTGAAAGCATGTTATTATCTTAGACTGAGAGAAATTCCAAAAATATAAAACAAAAATTACTCTTTAATTTAGAAAACAAACTCAAATGAATCGGATTCACTAAATTGGCCTCTAAGTAAAGCGTTACTAAATGAAAATTGAAATGAGATGTTGAAATGGATTATTAAAGTATCTGAAGGGGAAGTAATGGGAATGTTTATTCTTATAGAAATGTATATTAGATTTTTCAACTGCTTGAGTTTCGAATTAAGAAACTAAATGACTTGAGTAATTGACTCAAAGTAAATCTAAAAATAGATCTTAAAAATTATTTTCAAAAAACCTTTTCCTAATTGCTTTCGAAATATTTCTTGATGTTATCTATTAAACTGATACAGCGGAAATACTATTCCAAAGACTTTGAGATAGAATAAGAAATCACGATTTCTGAAATATTTCAAAATCGCATTTCTAACAATGTTTTTAAATCTCGTATAAATAAAAATATGCTTACAAATTTTTGCTTAGGTACAGTCGTTACTAGTTTGCTTAAAACTGATGTCGAGCGAGAGAGAAAAACACACATTTCCTTGCATAAAATTTATTTATATCTTCAAAATAACTGAAATGATTTATTTTCATGATGAAAGAGAAAAAGTGCTTCTTGAAAACATTATTTTTTTTAAACTCTTTTCTAAAGACATGTTTTTAGATTCCAGATGAAATATCATTTCTCCGTTTTGCTGAAAACAGTGGCGAATTCAGAGGGGGTGGCTATCGGGCTGCAGCCTTCCCCCCTCCCAGAGCTAGATCAGAATTCTTTATTTTATTTAAAATCACTACAGCTTTTTTTTTTAATCTCCCTTTACAAAAAGTGGAAACATTTCTTCCTGGGTTTTGACAAACTCGAAAGTTTTCCTACTTTTGTAGTCATTCCACTCGTATTTACAGCATTGACAAGGTCAAAAACATGTTTTTGCTAGTTATTTGTTTTGTGTTTTATGCTAAATTATCGAAAGTATTGCAGTGTTCTTTATGATTCTTATTGTCAGGTGAGTAAAGTATGTAAAGTTAAAGTGTTTTGGTTTACATAAACCATAAGATTTGACATTCGTTACGACGATACAAAACTTTTTATACCTCAGCCTCCCCCCAACACAAATCCTGGATTCGTCGGTGACTGAAAATAAGAAATCATCAACAGAAGACACTTGCGGCAAAATTAAAAGATACACAATTTGTAAAGTTTTAAAATTAGATTTGTTTATCAAAAAGTCACTTTATTGCGATCTACTTCTATCTAGTTTCGGCTATATAGTTTATATATAGTTTACTTGCTCAAGACTTCATTCGTTTTAACTATGATATTGTATCTGTGAATGATCCCTATTTATGAATCGAAGGTTACCGAATTTCCAACTGGTATTCATAAATATTTTTATTATTATAAACCATTAGCTGCATTTCTGATATCTAATCCGGATATCAAAGTTCTTCCATTGAAAATCCTTAAAAAACTTGTTGCTATAGAAATTGAGCTTAGCGGAGAGGAATTTCTCATGATATCGGCTTACTGTCCCCCAAGTGAGGAAATAGGTGATAATATAAATGAAATTAGTACCTTACTTTTACGTTTTTCACAAGAAAAGATTGTCATTCTTGGTGACTTCAACGCCAAGTCGAGTATATGGGGTCCAAGGAAAACGGACAAAAGAGGAAATATAGTGCATGACTTAATAAACCAATTTGACCTGGTTGTTATCAACGATAGGGATTCTCTACCTTCATTTAATGGCCCTTGCGGTATTAGCTGGATAAATATAATGATGGTTAAGAATATCGGTGTCGATAGAATCACCGAGTGGAAGATATCGGACAGAATAACGCTTAGCGACCATCAAATTATGGAATTTAAAATTGAAAAAGAAAATTTCTCGAACAAGAGAAAGGCATGCAAATGGTTCATAGAGAACATAAACTTGTTTGATTTCAAAATCAAAGTAAATCAAAGTGTAGAAAGATGCAAAACTAATTACAAAGATTCAAACAAGAATTTAGACGAAATGATTAAAGAAATTCATCATATTTTAGCAAATGTATGCTTTGAAACAAGGAAGAGAAATAGAGCAAAAAAAACAAAAAAACGCTATTTGGTGGAACACCGAATTGGAAATATTAAGAAGTAAAGTTAGAGCGCTAAGGAGAAACTTCCAGGCGACTAGAGACCAAGATCTAAGAAAAAAAAGGGAAATAAGGTACAAAAAAGAATTGGCGACGTACACAAGTCCAGTTTTGTTAGCGAAACAAACCTGCTTCAGGAAAGTTTTGGATAGCATTTTGAAGACCAACACATTTGACGCATTTTACAAGTTAATAAAAGAAAGAGTAGGTCTCTTTGGGGAAATGAAACATATAAGGATGGAAAATGGAGAATACACAAAGAATTTCAGAGACAGTATTCAGGTTGTCCTGGAGCATCATTTTCCAAGATCTGAAGATGGAATAGTTGAAAAACAGATTAAAATAAATATGAATTTTCCGGTTATTACACAAGAAGAAGTTAAAACAGTCATGGATGATATGGATATAAATAAATCGCCCGGACCAGATGGTTTGACTCTTGGGATCATCAGAGAACTCTTCTTTCTTGATCCAGCTTGGTTCACGGAGTTGTTTAATGATTGTACAAGACAAGGCGTTTTTCCAGATTTCTGGAAAATTGTAAAGGTATTACTGATACCAAAAGAGGGAAAGGATGTCACTGAAGTCTCGGCATATAGACCCATATGTCTCTTACCTACTTGGGGTAAAGTATATGATAAAATTATTGCACAGAGATTGTTTTATGAACTGGAAAGCAAAGGTAAGTTACATAGAAATCAATTTGGTTTCAGAAAACAAAGGTCAACCTTGACAGCTCTTGATAAATTCCATAACTTTATTATTAACGCAAAAGCCAAAAAAATGATAACTTTGGCTTTATCAATAGACATATCTAACGCATTTAATAGCGTAATATGAGACGACCTAATAATTTGTCTCGAAGAGGATGGGATATCAGTATATTTAATTGACGTCATAAAAGACTTTCTCAGTAACAGAAGAATCTACGATGACATTAATAATATAGAATTTAACTACTCAAAAGGAGTCCCACAGGGTTCCTGTTTAGGTCCCGTACTCTGGCTTCCAATTGCCGATAGGCTTTTAAGACAAATGGATGAACAAGAGAATATTATGTGCACATTGTTTGCAGACGACATCCTCAACATGTCATCGGGAACGGTCTCGTATAAATTTACAGAGAGTTTGGTGACCCCAATAAAATTGGAGGAATCATGGGCAAACAAATATAAGCTCAAAATAAATCCTACGAAATCAAAGTTTATAATGTTCCCTTATAAAAAGGACATTACTCATGTGCCAAGATTGAAAATGAACGATATAGTTATTAAACAATCTGGGACATTAAAATACTTAGACCTGTTATTTGATGAAAGATTAACATGGACGCCCCACCTGGAGGGAGTCAGAGAAAAAGTCAATTACCTGCAAAATAAACTATATAGATTTTCAAGAGCAAACTGGGGGGTTAAACCCCAAGTATTAAAAGAAACCTACAAAGTGGCAATAGAAAAATATATTTTATATGGAGTTGAAATTTGGTTCAACAAAACGGTTAAAATTAGTCAAAAGCTTATTCAAATTCAAAGGGTAGCACTAGTCAAATAGCAAAAATTTACAGAACCGTATCCTCGGAGGCCCTCCAGGTTCTGACTGGATTAGTTCCCCTGGATCTTGTAGCAGACAAAGAAGTTACTAAATTTAATTTGTTCAATAGAGGAATACCTATAAATATTAAAGATAAGGAATATTCCTTTCAAGACTTCGATTTGGTAAATAAATTGGATCTCCTCCCATGGGAAAAAGGTGGTATTTTTTGGAGTATGGACTCAGACCCGAACGGTAGATTTAAGAAAATATTTACAGATGGGTCAAAATTGAATGGAAGAGTTGGTTCCGGCATTGTTTGCCTCAGCGAGACTAGAGATATTATTTGGAAGTTGGAAATTAGGTTGAACAATGAAGCAAGTGTCTTTATTGCTGAGGCAGTGGCAATTCAAATGGCAGTGGAGAAGGTCGGGCCGACTAAAGAAAAAATAGTCATTTTTTCGGACTCCAAATTCGTATTGATGGCTCTGGAGTCTAACAAAAATCATTCAGAAGTCATTATGAAGCTTAGAAAAATTTTATTGGTTAACCCACAAATTAAACTGAATTGGGTTCGTGCACTTATTGGTATATATGGAAATGAATTAGCTGATTTATCAGCCAAAAATGCTACAACTAAAGAGGAGGTTGATATCAAGATAAAAGTCCCAAAGTCCTGGATTAAAAATCAGCTCAAGTTGACTATGTTACAAGAATGGCAAGCACGCTGGATGTCTTCTCCCAATTCAAGATTCCTCTACGGTATTTTTCCAGAGGTAAATACAAAGAGATGCCGCGGAGACTTTTTGATAAATCAGATACTAACAACTCATGGGTGCTTCCCTGTACACCAACACAGAATTTTTGGTAAATCTCCAGATTGTGAGTGTGGAAGAGATCAAGGTACTGTCTCCCATTATGTTTACGGGTACGGGTGCCAGATTTATAGGGAAATTAGACAAAAGTATTTTCCTAAAAACTTTTTTCAACTTGGTATTCTATAATTGATTCTGAATACACAAGCAAAAATTGGACTAAAAATTATCATCCAGGACGTCCTGACCAAGTCCTTGGCTGGTGTGGCGTCCTGCTCCTGATTATGCTTTTCACTAGTTCTCTCTTAATTGTTTGCTGTGAACTGTTTGTTATTTTTTGTAATGCAAACTTTTATAGCCTTACCAAATTTGAATTTTGGAGACTGTAGGGGTTAATAGCCAAATTCTTAGGAAATATGGTAATTCTAGATGCTTATTCTGTAAGAAGATATTTCTCAAAATATGCACTGTCAATATGGGCAAATTTTCTAAATGTGGAGATTTGGAATTCAGAGAATTCTATTTCAGGAACTTCATAATTGGATAATTGTTTTTAACAAAAAACATATACCGTTCAATAGAACACATATTGAGTTCTCTGCTGTCTTTTAATTGTTCGGAAATTGTATCCTGTATTGTGTTAATGTAAATTTCAAGGAGTTAAGGGAGTTAAATTTTGAAACTATATTTACATAATAGCCAAATTATAGTTTTTTGTATCTAGAATAGTGCTTGGATACATGTAAATAATACTGTAAAAATTTTGCTATGGTGATCGGCATCTTATGTAACATATTCTGTGTTGAAGGACATGACTAGAGGATCACTCGTAATATAGAACAGAAAAATGTGGACTATGAGTTACAGTCAAAAAAAGAAAGAAAGAAAAATAGGTCTTTAGGCTTGTTTTTCCTGTCAGATGGTGGATGTAGATTGTTGGCTCTGTATATTTGCGACTTCCAGAGTGGCACTTTTTAAATTTTTAGTGAACGCGTTCTCGTATTCTTGATTCATGATAGAGAGTCTTTGATGGTCATAATTAAGTCTTTATAGCGCATTTTTTTTGCTGGTCAGATTTTTTTTTTTTCTTCCGCATGCTTCGGCAGGTCGGAATTTCTTCCTGGTATAGTTTCGGCTAAAGCATGCACGATATATTTAAATTATGTTACATACGGCTGTCTAATGGTTAAATAGGGTATAATGCAGTTAGAGTTCCCACCTCAGCTGAAGCCATCCTGAACTCCTGATGGGGCAACATGAAACGACCCCTCCCAGCACGATAGCACTAGTCAGCACTTGGCGGGAGCGGAATTCGCTCAACCGACGCGTCACCAAACTCCTCAGATGCAAACGCAACTATACAATGAAACTTTTATAGACCATTTAAGCAAAAATGAAAACACACCAATCAGTTCGTCCAATTCGCCTAGCGAGATTCGAATAAAGATTTAACTATATTGACTGCGTAAGTCTTAAATCCTGGTAAATGCACAAGTTCATGAATTTCTTTTACTAACAAACTTTTTGGTAGTTTGTCTCTTTGTTGAGCCCAAACTGGGCAATCCAATAGGGCATGTTTAATAGTTTCATCTTCTCCACATTGGCATTTCCAATCTTTACCAAACATTCGATTTTGGAAAGCACCAAATATCCCATGTCCCCTTATAATCTGATTGTAATAGAAGTCGTCACTGAGTCGAGTCATATTAATTTCCGGGTAAATTAACCTCGTCCATTTTCCACTTTTGGATTGCATCCCTCTGCACTGCCAATTATCTGTTAATTCAGTACTTTACCCTTGCACAATGCACGCACACGTCCATTTTCGCAACAGTTCGGGATATTAACATACATACACGCTTAGCTATTGATTTTTATGGCGACTCTTTTCGGAAATAGCTGGGGTTTCAAAGGCATCTGAAGAGGCGATGGCAATTCTTCCTAAGAGATCGCCATTTCCATCGCGTCCATGTTCTCCTTACGAAGTTGAACTGTAGAGGACTAGGGCAAATATTCAGCGCAATCTAGCTGATCTGATTAATGCCATGCTCTCCTGTATGAATTCGGTTTGCTTCCTTTATTTTCTACCTTTCTGAACGGTTCGGACATCTATTTTTTGGATCACCTTTTATCAACTATAAATCCTGGAAAAATAATTATCTGTCTTTTAAGGAGAAAGCAGTTTCTCAACGTTAATTCCACTGTTCCTGCATAGATTTGACGACTGACAATAAGAAAGCCTTTAAATGACGCATGAATATCAATTATGATGATTATTAAAATCTGTCATACTTCCTTACAGATTTCCATTTGGAATAAATATTCTTAGTTATTTTATAAAACGGAGATTCATTTCTTCCTACTTCCAACTTCAAAAAGATATAGAATTAAATCAGAACAGCGGAAAAATCACCCTTTCTTGGAAGAATTTTGTTGACTCCCTAAGGAATATATATACAAACTTGTGTATCAAAGTTTCAATGTAGTAAAAAATATGTTTATCATTGAAACCTTTGAAGACAATCTCTTTTTTTAACCCTTTTCTTCAGAAGCTTTAGAAAACTCATTCAACCTCACAGAAAAAGCATTTCTTTTCTTTGAGATCATTCAAAGCTGTCGAAAGAAATCCAAGTCAGAATTCAGAGAATAATAGGTTTTTCTTATAAATGTGTATAACTTTTCTACGAAAAGCGATCCTCTCGAAGCAGAGATAGTTTACTTTGAATCTAGATACATTAGAAACAAGTAAAATTTTCAGTTATAGAATCAATAAGGTACTAGAAAAATACACTATTTCAGGAGGGCGTTATTCTACCCTTCAATATTAAAAATTCTTTTTATTTCTGAAATTTACCTGCCTTTCCGTTTAAATGGTGTCTTTGTAAATAAGTTATTAATTTTGTGTAATGATCCCCTCACGGGAACAAAGAACTTTATTATTTAAGGGGAAATTTCTCTTCCTCGTACTCGAGGTGGTTCCCCTGGAGAAAGCTTTAAATATAAAATGCCTATTCAACCTATTTCAACTCTATAAAACCTCATTTCAAACCTATAAAAATCTTTCCGTATTCTTATTTTTAGACTCATCATTAACATGATAAATTCATTTTGAAAATTATAGTGGACAACTCATCTGATGAAAATTTTCTACAATGTCAATTAATCTGCTATTTACAATCCGCTAGCCACTTACGGTTTGGTGATACTTACCAGGTAAGTAATTAATAAAAAAAACAGGTAAAAATTTAATAAAATTCATCATGAACCGAGCTTTCTCTTTGTTTTAATTATTTCAGAAACAGACTAAAAGTATTAGGCTATATTTTTTCTAACTATAAAGTACATTTGTGATGAATAAAGAAGCTATTTTATTTATTTTCTCAGGTTTATTAACTGATTTTGTCGATGAAGGTTTATGTTTTAGCATATTTCTTTTTTAATTAGTATTCAAATTGGGAATTCATTAGCAAAACATATTTGCGCATATATTCAGGTAAAATAACTGTTTTATTTTATGGACAGTTAACAAATTTCATAATTTATGAATAATTAAATGGTTGAATTAAAAAAGACAATAGAAATGTAAGCACGTGATAAACATGATTAGTTTCTGCCAAAATTTAGCAGACGAAAAATTTAGCACTTGTGTTAAAATATTTTTGCTAGTTTCCGCAGAAAGCTGAAGCCTGTGAAAGAATAATTGGCAGTCTGTAAATAATTCAGAAGATTTTCAGAAAGTTATTCATTAACTCTTGAGACAAAGTGAATGACAGTTTTAGAACAGTGTATAAAGGAAACAAGAGATAATTATTTTCAGTCCATTCATCTATATGTATCAGGAATCACTCAGTCTTTCATGAATAAATTCAAAGAAAATCTAACGAAAACGCCCTAGGGACTATTTCCAATGCTTATTTATTTTAGCATTTTCTTGGAAATTGAACAAAAGAAAAAATCAGAACCCTATCTTTTATTTATAGACTTTCACTGCAATTTATTATGTATAACTACTTAGGCCGAATTCGTAGGTAGATCATTTCATTTAGGCAGATTTTGACAGAGAAATAATTTTGGTTTCAATGGATAAATTATCCTACCAACAGATTTAGAGGTATTTTTTTAACATTCTTGCTAGTACGAATGTTTCTTGATAGATCAATTTATCAAATTTTTTATCTTAAATAAATTTAATCGAGGATTGTTTGAGACGGCTATTGCTTAGAATGTTATCATAGTTAGACAATAATAACGACAAACGTACAGATATCTGATTCTGATTTATTTATATCTAACAAATAATGGATAAATTTGCAATAGATAAACTGCTCACAAAAATGAAGTGGTATTTCAAAATGACAATATTTTGTTTTGTATAAAAGCCAACACTATACCATTCAAAAGAGAATCAAGTATAGTAAATCAGTATAGTTTTGGCAACCATATAAAATGTATCTATTGGAATAAAAATGGTATAAATTACAGTCCGCACAAAATATCACACATGAACAAAAATAGACTATTTATGTTCTGAAATTGAATTAAATTGTCGGTATTGCTTTTGTTTTTGCATTGAACAAAACTTTAATCATGATTTGAGATTATTACTAATAAATATACATATCCGCCTCTTGATATAAAATAAAAATTTAGGAGAGTTCTGTCTTCCAGATTCTCTAAATACATAAGAAAATTTACGTTACTTCGATCTAAGTAAGTATGAAATGGGAAACAACATTATTTCTTATGAGAATCTAAGAAAGGATATGTGAAGCTGTACCAAGGAAATTCGTAAAACAACAATTTGATTTTGCTGATAATTCGAGAGAAATTGTCTAAATATATCATTTTATCCTGCTCAAGTGCCAAATGTTTTCTGAAAGGAATGGAATCAATTATGATTATTTCTCTGCATTTGGCTTTCATTTGTGCTTTGATTTCCTGTAAGTTCGTCCTTGGTAGAGAAATAAGTGAATATTTAATTATCGACGGCTAGTTTTGATGAAACTGCTATTTTGGATCATGGTCCCAATTTTATTCAGAAAGATGATCCAAAAATTCCTATTTTATTATTTTAAATATTTTTTATCAATGAAATATTGCCTTTAAAATAACCTCTTAAAACAATGCAATTCTGAGATTACACAAAAATTAATTATCATTTCACATTTTTAAGGAATGTTTGCTGTTAAAAAGTGTTCTTTGTGCACTAAAGATATTTTTACATCTCCTTTGTCAGGAAAGCTATGATTCTGACATTGCTAGTGTGGCATCATCGCGGCATCTGGCAATATCATGAATTGTGATTTCATGTAGATCGGATCCGCCCTCTTTGTGATGTCACCCATCGACCAATAGCGACGAGCCTGTTGTAGTATTTGAGGGCTGACTGCTGTTGTTCACTCTGCTCTTCCTTGTTTGTATCATTTTATTAACTAGCTGTATAATGATTTTATGATTTAGTATTTTAATTTAATTGTTATTTTCATTAAATTTGTTATTTTATTAACGAGTAGTCTTGCTTTGAATCTGTCACCAGTTACGCACAATGGAATACTTCTGATGTATGTGAATACAGATATTATAGATCGAGAAGCCGAGTAGGGTAGAATCGTACAAGTTAACATGTAGCACTTGAGTGTCAATAGTTCTATGTACTGACTACCTCAGCAACTATATAAATCCCGCCTCTATCAGTCCTGTGAAGTTAACTTGACCTAGACGTAGGCCTCAGAAGTTACACTAGTAATCAATGTTGTTAGATGTTGTTTCATTTTTTTAAGAAGAGTTTTAAAACATTCGTCGACCCTGCCTGGTTTCATTCTTGCATGAATTCATGTCGTGAAAACAAGTTTATATCTCTTTATATACCTAAAATGGTGAAGCGACAGTCATGATATAATATGATCATTCCCCAGTCATCATCCGTGACTCAGCAACTGCAAATGGCTCCCAGTTCTAATGTTATTTTTTAGCGCCCTCGCGATATTTTGCTTTAAAAAGGGTTATTTTTAAGCATTTCATTAAATAAGCTGAAAGTCAAATTTCGCTTGCTACCGATAACATGTAATTTTTGCCATCTGTGACAAAATTCGCACATTCCGTAGTTTTATCTCTCTTCCACTTTCATAAAAAATGAATTGAACAGTTATTTCATAGAAAACATAAAGTATTCATAAATTCTTTGTAAGAAGTTGTTTTGCATTATGTGTTCTCTGCAGAAACATTGATTTCGTGAAGATATTGCTTTGAATCGTATGGTTATTTGATGAAGAAGTTGTCTCAATCTCTCTTCGTTTTTTTCAGAAGCAAAAACCAAGGCCCGGCAATACTTTGCAGCATTGCTCCTTCTCTATATCATTGGTGCCAAACCGATGGTCACGAAAAAATTTTTGTGGCTAGCTAAATTTTAAAAATATTATTTGGCAATAAAGAATATAAGGCTTTTCTTCAAAAATTCGTGGTCTTGACCTCAGAAGGGTCGCGAAACCTTTTATGCAAAGTGAGGGGGGAGGAAATGAAAACAATTTGCGCACCACTGTTCTATTTACAACACAAATACGATCAGCTACGGTGGTTTTAACAACTCGATTGAAAACAAAAAGAGATTGGTGTCGAAATGTCTTTCAGTTTTTGCTACTTAAAATTCCCTTTTATGGATCCGAAAATAAACAAAGAAATAAAATTAAAAAATCAAAATACTCTCTTTCGAAGAGCATTCAATTCTCTTTCAGATAATATAAAACATTTTGCCAACACGTTTTTTTCTGTGTGCACTTTTAAATTTGAAAAAAAACGCTCGGTAATTATTAAACAACTCATTGTCTTCGGTTGTACTTGAAGCTGTATTTGCGATAGAAAATCCTCTGTTTATGATCTAAATTCTAATCCTGTATGATGGATATGAAACAAAATTTAATATTTTCGGCTGAAAAACAATATTACCTATAATCAACGTTCGTACTATTCTTCGATATAAATATTTCACTAATTTTAATAATGTACACAGAGGTAAAAATCGTTCCCGTTTGAAAACTCACAATAGTTTTCCATTAATAAAATGAAACTTTCGCTATATTTTCTTCATTTTGAAATACAAGGCAAATATTTTATATGCCCATGTTTGTGGTCTCTCATTGCTTGCAATTTCTTGTTATTCGGCAAAGTTTAGCAGGAAACAGACAATAAACCAAGAGCACCGAAGATCATTTATTTTCCACGAACTGAATCAACACAGCATACTAAAAAGATCCTTCTTTTTCATCTCAATTTATTCGTGTTTCTTAAGGGGAAAGTATCCAGTTTATCATAGATTCTGTTTCAAATATTTAGAAGATAATCACCAGACGTTTTCTATTAAGTTAAATTTCTGTTCAGGAGAACGAAATATTTATTTATTGTGGTTAAATATATTCAATGTAGAATATACTCTCTATTATCCGTGAGCTGATTATCCGGTTTGCAAATTATCCGTGTTCACTCCGGACTCACAAAAAAATTTAAAGAGAAACATTTTCACGCTTTCATGCATGTAAAATCGATGTTGATGTTCGATCGAGAGATTCATTCCATGAAACTAGAGAGCCGTGACGGCGGAGGTTAAAGAATATTTTTTTCTTTTTTCCTTCAAGTACCATATCTACCGGTTCAACCCCTAATTTTCCGAGAAATGAATCATCCACTTCCTGCTAGCTCATTCTCGTACGAACACGCTACTCCCTGACAAGTCATTCTTTATCTTCTTCGTCCTCTATCACTTTCGCACGTGTTCCTTTAGTTTTTGCGTCTTGTTTATCGTCAGTTAGTAGCGTGAAATTTTTTGATGGTAAAAATGAGTGGTGTGAAACGAAAAAGAAACGTTTTAAATGCTATACAAAAATTAGAAATCCTTCAAAAACTTGATAATGGAGAATTGACTAGTACTGATGCAGAAGATGTACTAAATGAAGGAAATACAATTTCTCATTCTGCTGCTCTACAATCTGTGGAAACTTTGTTAGATTATATGGGACAAAGAGGATTTGATTGCGGTGACATTACTGCGGTTCGTAAAATATGTGCCGATATACGACAAGAGATGAACAAAGAGCAGAAGCAAAGACGCATTACAGATTTTTTAAAGCAGTAAATGTTAAAAGGAAAATTCCGAGTTTGATGTTATACGGCATGCAAATGTAAGTAATTTTGATATTTTTGTACTGATGTTGATTTTTTCTTTAATAAAATGGATTTTTCGGATTATCAGTGTTTTTCTATTGTCCGTGCGATCAATCCCGGTGATTAACCCGGATAATCAGGAGTGCACTGTATAATTGAAAAAAACCAAGATCTATTACATTTTTATAGAACACATTTTGACAAGAACTTTTTAAAATCATATATAAATGTCTTTTGTAACATTCGTTTCAAAGTACCGTCATCTGATAACTCTATGTAATCTGTACTACATAATATTTGTTTATTTGTTTTTCAGCAAGAGTTGTGTTAATGTATAAAGTTGAGTATAAGAAATTCGTTAAAAATGAAAATTAAATTTGAACATCATGTTTTATTAAAAGCATTAATTACAAAAGTCAATTGATTAATTAAAACATTTCAATTTTCTCTTTCTTGTCAAAAATGTATTTCGCATAGTGATAATCAATCAAAAATTATCTTAATGAACAATAGTTAAAAACAAAACAATTATGGTTGTTACGCAAATCTGTTTCACTACGAAGTTCAAAATTAATTTTGTATATAGTCTTAAGTTACTCTAATTCTTTGTCACATTATACCTCGGAGAACATATATGTTTATCATACAATTTATCCTCCATTGTCAGTAATTACAGAGCGTAAGCAGTAATTTCGCACCTTTATAAGGCGAGGAAATTGCTATTGAGACGTATAAACAGAACGGACTATTTTGAAAACAAACCTCTTCTCCGTGTTTGACAGCATAGAATTCTTGTGCAGCTGGAGTTTCTGGATTGATGCGCTGTGAAGGAATCTGAGTATTCATAAAGCATACAAACGGAAGCATAAAGCCTGAATATCTAACAAGGACAACTCTCTCTGAAAATAGGTTAGAATTAATTGGAATTTCTGTCATAGAAGACGAATGGCGCATTCGAATAACTATAGGCGATCTTTTCAGGCTTAATTTTGGGTTCCGCAGAAATAATCACTCGATAACTTTAACTAACTTTTATATTATCCCGAATTAAGATTACATTTTTAAGAAGGGTTATTTAGAATTAAAGATATGTACAGTTAGTAGATAGTTCTCTCAGAATTCACATCATGATAAGTTGTTTCAGTCTTTTTGACGCGTCATAATTCAACTCCGTCTCTGATGTCACTCGTGAAGGCAGCGCCATCTACAGGCAATCAGCTGGTGCTCCACATAACTAAGTCTTAATGAAGGATTGATCTTTGTTGCAGTACTTTTAGTGAGCCAGTTGCTATACATAAGAAATGATAAGTCATCTATCCTGGATTGTGAAACACATCGCGAATCTATATATTAGTACGTGAAGAAAAAACTCTGCGCCCCTTTTTAAGCATATTGCGCTCACGGAGGAGTGTGAGATTTGGCATAGTTAAAGTTCATATGGAGAAGGAGTGCAGAAAGATAAAATTTGTGTAATGCTGATAGAACTTATAGGTGATTTTCACCATTTTGTGGCTGTGTGCCGGTTTTAAGGAGTTTGCTGATCGTTGAACAGGCATGTCTATCGACTTGCACTACGTCGATATTGTCGTAGGCTGCATTCGGAGGTTCCTGATTGTTCCTGGGTCTGGCATCCCTTGAGGAGCTTATGCGGAGTGGATGATTTGTAATTGATTTAATCCCCCCCGCAGTCAAATCCACTCCAAGAGGGAGTTTATTTAGATTATTTATAAAAAAACCTCTTCGGAGTGAAATACAAAATGCGGATGATTTAAATCTGTCAATGTCAAACACATAATCTGTGGTCAAACAGTCGCACAGAGTAGAGATTGTCTCTAAGGAATTTATATATTATGTATTACTAATACATTAAATTAAATAACATAAAACATTCACTGCTTACGTTCATACTGAATGTCAAACACATAAAAGTCTGTGGTCAACAATCGGACAACATTTATTTTTTTAACCGCCCGGTTTTTTGTTTCAATAAAAAATATATAAAAAATACAAAGCACGTATTCTTTAATTCATTTTCGTATTAATTTTTTATTTAAATTTTATATAATTTGAAAAAGATAGGCAAATTAACTGTGTAGCCTTGGCAAAACCTGGCCAGTATAACAATAAAAAAAACCCAAGGAAATGTCGAAAAACGCGTTATTGATTTTTAAATGTAACTTAGCTAAGCTATACCTCATTTTTCCTATCGTTTGTATTTTTCAAATAATTCGAAAATTAATGCATAATGACGTATTTCTACACGCTTGCAGCTGACATAATAGAACAAAATTCAAAAAAATTATGTGCAATGATTATAGAGGTATACTCTTTGACAAAAGAACCTCAATAACGTTCAAACTTAAAAATTTAATGAATTACGGTCGAATTTCGAATTATTATAATTGTGGTATTACAGAACGGTAAAAATCGTCGACTTAATTTCATTTCATCTGCTTTTCTACTCAAATTTTTTGTAACTTACTTCTATTAAAGTTCCTTGAAATAAGGATGTGATAAACATGTTTCATATAATAATGTTCTCTTGATAAAAATACGACTGTGCAGTGAGTAGGCAATTATCAAATAAACTATTATTGGAGTGAAAAGTAGAGCTCACACCAAAAAAATCAAAGAACTGCTCTGTATTGTAATCTTATCTTTTCTTATTTTTAGGAATGCTAAATATTTACGCCTGTCTCTGCCTTTATCAGTTACCACAACATTACAATTAAATGTCTGTTTTTATCAGTATTAACAAAATTACAA
>BGPR01000150.1:796305-812879 GCA_013235015.1 Araneus ventricosus
CATTAATGTAAAATTATATATAATTTGAAATGAAGAACATTAATGTAGTATGCATGGATGCATAACTTTTCAATAATAATTAAAAGAAAAGAAATGTTGAGTTGGTAATGCGCCCTTTTAAATAACATTACGTAGAAACTAAAGTTCGACCTAAAACTACTTGAAATACAATTTCTTTTATGATTTGTGTGTGAACTGTAGGAAAAATGTGTAATCTAAAATTTCTGAAGCGTTAAAGGTGAAAATTAATGCATTCTTTTTTAAAATAGAAACATTAAATTGCTTGGGTTTCGAAAAATCGTTGAATTAGGCTTAAGTGGTTTGATTGATGACAGCGAAATTTCCGTTACTTTACGGTAAAAGAATATCGAGATTGTAGCGTGCTTTTTCCGCAACAACTAGTCTCAATCCATTATTTCTGTATTCAGTTTAAAGAACTTTTTTTATGTTGTTAAAGTTCAGCTGTTGAAACTTTTTCCCATTATTGCTCCTTTTATTCGCGTCAGTTATTTTCTAAAATATTGCACTTCTTTAAGCACCAAATTCATCATGCTTGATAGGAGAATTTTACATTATCCAGATAGCACTTCATCTTTTAAGCTAACTAAATCAATGAAAAACCTCCAGTATTAATGGTGTCTAAAATTTGAGAAAAGAATTATTTAATGCGACAATTCAAAGTTCATTCGATTGAAATAATGATTTTCCCACCCATTTTATGGTTAAGTTTTATTCACTTTATCCAAGAATATTTTTATTGGTATATAAAATGTTTTTATTTTACCTTTCTTACAACTGAAACCAGTCTTGCTGTAGCTTCTAAAATCTCAAGTATATGAGAGTTACTTCTAAAATTCAGCAAAATTTGTCTAATGGATCTTATGCACCGTTTGGGTTCGAGAGTATAAAAAAACAGCTGTGGAGGAATAAACAAAACGATCGGGCTATAAGCGACTCAGAAATAAAAGCAGTTCTGAGTCAGCTGTTTAAGACTGACCAATGGCTGCCTCCGGCAGGTCACGTGTCGGAGGATGTGACGTCACATGCATAAGGCCCATAGTCTTGTATACATTTAACACTTTAACACCACACCGCCGTCTCTAAAGCTCATGTGTCTCCTATCCGGTTTGATATAAATGTAGGTGGACTTTATTGAGTTGCAATAAAAATGTATACAAAATGTTGAATTCCATGTTTACACATAGAATTGACATCCAAATAACGAAATATATACACTTTCTTGATTATCACGGTGTGAATGAAAGAGAAATGATGAATGAAGATGAGGACGAACAACATGAAAAAGCTTACATCAATGCACAGGTTTTTGAATAACGTAACAAAGATGGGAAACAATTGCGTGTTAAGTGAGGGAAACGAGGAATAGGGAGATTAATATTAAAGAATTATGATAAAGGAAGGACTTAGTATGTTCAGTCTATTAAATGCAGGATAAGTTAGAATTATTGTTCAAAGGCAGTTGAGTAGATATCCCAGAGTATTATGTTTTCATTGTCTGTTATGAATTTAATCATATTTATTATTATTCTTCGTGAATTCGGATTCTCAAGAACTCTTTGGTGCCAAAGACTTTCCAGTTAAGTAGAAGGTTTCCTAATACGCCAATAAAGAGTCAATGGGCAAGATGTCGCATAGTGGATGGCATCAAGTATACTGAGATAAACGTTTTAATCGTCAAAAAATTCAACTTCCATGTTTTGGTGAATTACCAGGTCTTAGACCATACTGTGCCCGAAACACAATTTTTGAAATTATGCCCATTTGTCTGTCGGTCTGTTTATCTGTGAACACAATAATTCAAAATAGAAAGAGTTAGAGGAATAATTATGGTATGCGGATTCCAAAATAATGGATCTGAGTTATATTTGGGACGAAATACGTGTCAGAATGTATTTATTTATTTCTTTAAAGAAAAGCTAACTACAGAGTGCAATGAATAACAAACACACGAAGAATAAAAGCCACAATGAGTGAATCATAAAGATATTAAAAAACGCATTAGAAAATAAAAAGTTTAATACAGATAATATAAAATACAGAGAAAACACGAAACCATAAAAATTTTACAAACGCATAAATAATTTAAAGCGAAATCACAAAAACATTAAAACACACACTAGGATTCTAAAAGTCGTATACTGTCATATTAATATCATAAAAAGACATTAAAAAATTAAAAATTTAAAACATTAAACAAGAAAACCATTTCAGAAAAGCAAGGATTAACCTTATGAGCCCTATCCCGCCTCAAACCGCCTCATTCAACAGAGGCCGCACTCAGGCGGTTTCGGGCGCCTGGGTGAGTTTTACGGGATAAAATTAGTCCCTTTCTTTGTTGACAATTGATAGCGCAACCGAGGGTGTCGTCCTCCTGGAATTTCTATAGAGAAAGGAAGGATTTCATTCTGATTTCATGAATGAAAATTTACTCCACTTTTTGAGGCACTTGAATTCTCACTCTAGCCGGGTTCAAAGAGTTAAAAAGTTAAATATACAAAAGCACCAAATCCTTAGAAACGCATTAGGAGTTTAAAAGTTTAGAGAAGAAAATGCACACGAGAGATAAAAACTAATTGCAGAGTACCAAAATTGCACACAGACCCATATGAAAACTTTAAAAACCGGCTGAATGCATTAGAACACGGAGCACTGTCTGAGAACATGGTAGCTCAAAAACAGAAATAACTGAGCGATTGAACTATATTATGCAGATACCAGAATTGTTCATCGGTAACAAAATTTGAACGAAATCTGTCAAAGTAAAATCTGCCTGTCGGTTGGTCCCGCATGCGTGGCCCAAAACTGCGCTACATTTATGAAATTTTATATAAAGTTTTATCTGAAGAATTGTAAACCTGTATTAAATGTTATACAAATCTCTTAAAATTTTGTTTCTCCAACTGTCTGTCTATTTGGATTTTATGTGAAAGTGAGAATTGAGTCGCTGAAAAGTCAATGCGGTTAACGCTTTTTTTGATATTTTCGGATTTTTGTGAATTTTAATGCAATTAATAATATTTTCACTAGTTCTTAAAGTATTTACTCGTTGTTTCGTTGGAAGACTGTATATAGTTTTCTGATCAAATTAATAAGCCAAAAATTGTAAAACTTAAATGCATTGAAAAACGTTAAATTTCTCAATTTGTATTTCTGGACTTAACCTCATTAGCTTCTGAGCGATTCAATTGAAAAACGCAGCAAGATTCAGGAATGAATTTCAATATGTGATCTCGACATTAATATTGTAGTTAAGTATCAAAATGGGGCTCTAATTTATCAAAAGATCCAAAATACCTATTCGTTCATCCTCTCATTTCCAGGAAGTTAACATGAAACGGTCCATACTAAATGGTTCTAGGTAACTAAATTGGTATGCGGGCCTGTCTGTTTGTTTTGTGACAATTTTGTACAAAGTAGGAGAGTGATCTATAGAGCGTGATCATAATTTTTTTCCAGATAAATGACCTGGTAAAGGAAGAATGTGATCAAGTATATATCTCAAATATGAAAATTCACATTATTAATTAAACAGAGAAGGCAATCTTCTTATTTAAATAATTCAAGAAAGTTCTTGTTCCGAATTTTGTATATGCTTCTATAAAAAGATTTTTTTCCTATTGCGTACAATCATGGGAGATTGTGACCATGCAATATGCAACCAAGTGTTCCAACCAGTTAGTAGAAACAAATACCTTCTAAAATCATCAACAGTTATTTTTTGACTAAGATTTTGTCAAAATTCTTTGGTGATTTCATAAATTTGATCTTTGCAGACAATAACATTTTAATATTTTCAAATTTTTTTCTGAGGAAGATAGTGAAAAACAACACCATTTTTATAGCATCTTGAAATTCAGTGACATCTATTAAATGTCATGGCAACTTGATTGTCATGCCATTTTCAAAAACATTAGCTACTTTTTTTCTTTTATATATTCATTTTTCTTTGTAATTTTTATTTCTAAACATGATAACTAGCAAACAACTAAATGTATTTAGCGTTTTTACTGTGAGAAGTGACCACGGTTATGAAAATAGTCAAAATAACTGAAAAATGTATATGATATTTTGATACAACATGAATGGCAACGCGTATTCAGTAAAAATTGTTTTTTTGTAGTTTGAGAGTAAAGTGAAATAAGTGAGCCAGTACTTATTTAGGCGAAATATAAGGTGTGTCTAAATGAAAAGAAGACTACAGTTATAAGTAAAGAAATTTAATAAGAATATTCTAATTACAGTTCATGCGAAGCCGTTAACTACGTAGGCGCAACTGGGGATACCACCACGCCATCTATCGGCTAGCACATTAACTCACTGGGATTTGATACAGCGACGATACAGCTAAGGTCTCCTTTTCATTTGGGCACACCTTATATAACTTGCCACACCGTGTTGAACTGATAAAAATTATTGACTTGACCTTTGGCCGGTATATGTTCAATAGCTGCTGAATTTTTGCCTTTACTTATTTGCGGACAGGTACAGCTGCTGAACCAGTAAACAATTAGATATTCCTTCCTGCCTTCGAACTATTCTGTCTCTGTTTCAATCAGTTTCTCCTGCCCTATTCATTCACCCCATGCGTGATAGATCGATTGACTGTTAATGAGGGAAAACAAGAACATCGACTCCACGGGCGTCGAGGGGACGATGAACACTCTTACAAGTACTAGAAAAATAAGCTAAAGCCTTTTCCTATTTCTTAGTTAAAATTCTTTTTGTAAGAGGAGGAACATTGATTTGTTCTCTATCCGTTATTATAATACCCAGTTTACGAAAGGACAATCACCGGCAGTAAAAAGAGGTGAAGTTTCTTAAAGAAAATCTCATCAACGAACGTCAATCTGACGTTATGGACATACGTGTGTGCTTTCTATTGGAGAAATGGCTAGTGACAATGGACATCGGACAACTGTCTATTATTTCTCCCTTTAAGCGGTTTGATGCGCCCTTGACTTCAGATTATCCACTGATGATTTGATTTGATTTGATTGGGTTTCTTTGGGATTTTCAGCAACAAATGCTATTATCCCCTATTCATTCCATAGTTCTTTTCAATGAGTAATAAAAAAAGAGATAAAAATTGTAATCAAAAGACGGGCTAAAATTATTGCCGATCTGATTCGGTCAAGAGGGGGAAAAAAATGGCATCCTCCTAGAAAGGCCTCCATATTCTTTTTCATCCACTGATAACAAGAGTTTTTGAGGTCATGTAATTTCCTACGCTGTTATGGCCATTGTCCTTGCGCAAAAAGTATCTAAATATTAAATGATTCTGGTTTTAGGTACTTAGAACCCACACACCACACTCTACGCCCAATGACTTCCCCCTGTAAGTACTGCACGGGAGCCTCTGCCGTCCAAAGGTGGTCACGACGCCGCCAAAGCATGCACAAAGGACGCTCACATGAAATCGAATGTCCGCCTAAATTTCTCCATTCTTTAGCGTCACGATGTCCTTCACGGGAGGTGGGGCACATCTCTGAGATGGCTGAAGCGGGAGGCTTTACTGATGCAGGTCATAGGATGGAGGCTAGTTTGAGATTTAAGGATAGGATTTTGCACAAGAGGATTCTCCCAGAATGCTAAAGTGAATCTCTTATTTTTTTAAACAAATGAAAAATTTTCTTAATTGATTTTAGCTGTTTTAATTTTGTTCTGTCTGTTTGTAAAATTAATATTAATTTATCGTGTGTTTATTTATATACACAAGAATTAAATACTCGAAGAATATTTTCTTCTTAAATGTAATTGTTTTCATATGAACTCATATTTTTAAGACAAAAAAATTACGTTTTTTGTAAAGGCATTTAAATAGATAAATTCCTTTATAGTGATGTATTTGCGAATATGTGACAGTATAAAAAAATTCACTCATTGGAAATAAATTCTTCATTTTTAATTAAATTCTTCAAAATTTATCAAAGATAATAAGATAATGCACTTTATACACGGCTGAGGGAAATCTGAAGGAATAGGAGATAGAAAGAATAACTCTGAGGAATAAATGAGAAATAGAAAAAGAATAGGAATAAATCTTGCCCATGTAGGATTCTCTTCATCAAACCTATTAAATCGGATGGACTCTGTCAAATAGCAGAGTATCATATTGACTTTCAGATATTCATTACAATCGGTTCCTGCCCTTTTTCTCAAAATTTCAAAGAATAGTAAGGAACTATATTTAAATGTGGAAAAAATGCGTTAAAATTTAGACGTAAAAAATAACCTTCTCCAAATATACACTTGCGTAAATAATTAAAATTTGAAAATTGAATTTTTTTTTTTTTTTGCTTGTTAAAAGATGCACTAAATTTCAGACGAAGAAAATAACCTGGTTTATTTATTTTGCTGCATATATAGGAAACCCTTGAAGACTGAAAGTTTTTCTTATATTTTTTAATACGGAGAAAATATTTTTAGGAAATTTCTGATTTCAATTTTGTTAATGATAAATCTCCTTCAAAGGAGATAATGTTTTTAGTTTTTATTCTCTGTATTAAAGGGTACTTCTTCTTTTAAAAAGTTTTATATGTTTCTTTTGATTATCTTCCACTAAAAGCTTTTTGCGTCAAATGAGATGCAAGTATTTTTTTTTTTACTTTTTAAGATGCAACTTTATAAAGACTCTGCTTCCTAAAGTGGCATGTAGCGCCATCTGCAATCGAAATCAGAAATTATTAAATCTGAAGATATTTTGAGATGCAAGAATTCTTTGGAAACCTATGTTAGTTTTCAGAAAATAAATGCCAAAACTATGAAATTTCACATAGAAAATTTAGTTTCTGAAATTATTTTTTCTCACATTTTCACAAGTTGATTAAAAATAATAAAATGCAATTTAAAATCCTGAATAAATGTTTGTAGAAGAGAGTAGAAGAATTGGATGTATTTATGTATTTTTTGCTTAGTATCGCGTACATTGAATTGGTCAATTCCTGAATAATTCCCCTCATTCACGCTATAGTTCTTAATATAACTATTATTTGCTTTTCATTTTATTGTACTATGTGTGATATGCCTTTGTCAAGAAATATTTCCTTAAATGTAAACGAAGATATTTTAAATTGTTCTGTACACCGAATGGGGTTTTATGCAAATTATGCAGGAATATGTTTTTAGTCGCGGGTGTCAGCTAGCATTTGGATAAAAGGATAGTATAATATTGTTTGTAGTATTGTAGGCTAGTATTTGGATATGTTTATAAAATGTATTTTTCTCCTATATTTCACCCAGGTTTTCAATAAATATAATTAACATTGCACATAGTGCGTTATGCTATTGAAATATACCGAAAAAATAACAACTCAAATAATTCTCACCAATAAGGTATCTCTACTGCAAAAGTTCGAAAATTATAATTTATTATTAAATTACTGTATGATCTAAATTTCGTTGCGAAACGTTTCTCTAGTAATCACTAAACAAGGCAAAAATCAGAAAAAAATTTCTTTTAGAGAAATAAATGTTAAGAATCTCGAATTTCTTTCTGCAATCAAGAATCGGTGTAAAGTATCCCCGTTTCACGGTATACATTTGAGGAAAGACCCTCATAATTTAGTTTCTCTTAGAGAGCAACTGAAATTCAATTTGCTGCAATTCCATTGTCTTTCTGCAGAATAATGGCATTTAGCAGGAAATTTTAAACAAGCCGCCCTATATAATCTCGAAGAAATTTATCTATAAAAGAAATTTATATTATGTTTTGACACATGTTGTTAAAAATAATTTACAACAAATACTCATATCTCCTCGAATATTCAAAGTATCTACTTTTAATTTTAATATTTTGCTCCGTTAATATATTGTCACACATTCTATTTGTAAAATATATTTTAAATGTTACACGCATAAAACATGCGAAAAAACTGGGGGATTTCCTATATAAAATATTTTATCTCCTCATATATACATGCTATTTTTTTTTCAAAAAATTATGTAAGAATTGCAGCCAGCAAACAAAACCAATGATCAATGTCACAGATCATTATCAGCTTTTTGTGTAGGTGGTGTTATGTGCAATGGTATGAACCCAAATCATTTTCACTTTCTGACTCTTCTCCTAGAAATCCTAGTGTAAATCTTCACTGTAAAACGTGCGTTCCTATGATTGTGCGTCTCACAATTCTCCACAAGTAATTTTTAACCATTGCACTTGTATTAACTCTATTTTTTTGCATTTTACGAATTATGCTTAATTTTCGGACACAAGAATATCTTACGATGTTAACAGCGAAAATAATATTCCTATAACATGTGGCAATAAGAAAACGAGAGGAAATGTTCCTTCAAGCAATGCTGAGAAATATTTAAGACTAGTGATATTTATATCTATAGTTGATTATCTTATTTCAGAATTTTAGGATTTTATTGGATTTTATCTCTGGAAGGCATTATGCCATCGAAGAATGCAACTCACAACGACAATGATTTCCATGCAGGTTTGAAGTATAACAGGTATTTTAAAAGTTTGGAGTTTCAATTAAAATCAGAATTGAAAATATGTGGTGAAAAATGGGAAAGTGTGATTAGGTTGACATATTTTGTTAGAAAAAATCAAGAAGATTGGCCACGACTAACTGGCATTCTTGTGAGGAGGACGAATCTTTTTGAGTAACAAAATAAAAGAAAAGAATTTTAGTTGACTATATTGACTATATAGCATATTTTTAAAGTTAAAAATACGAGAAACAGTTTTTCCACAGAATCCATCAAGGATTCCTAGATTCTCCCTTGTATAGTATATTTAATAAATTAAGTTTAATTAATTAAAATTTAATCAGTTAAAACTTAATTAATTAAAATTCAAACAATTTAAATTTAACAAATTGAATAGTTTTACTTAATAAAACTTAATTAATTAAAATTTAATTAATAAAATTTAATTAATAATTGATTCAGTTAAGTAATTCTTAATTTTTAAGATTTAAAAACGTGGAAAAAGGTTTTCCGTTAGCCCCCCCCTTTACGAAATCCTAAATCCGCCCTTGCACCTCTACATCGTAATTTAGAATATAAATATTTAATTTGAATGTTGACAGAACCGAAAAAATTTAGTTCGTCAATTATAGTTGAATAAAGAGAAATTTGGTGAATAATTTTAGAGGAGAACAAAGTTTTGAGGTGAAAACGGAAAAATTAATGATAATGTCGTTGCACATGCACACGGGGAGAACAGATTCAGTCTGACCTAGCAAAGAAAGAACTGATAAGATTTCGGTGGAAGGGAAAGAATTTTGTTGGGGGAGATCTATACCCCCCAATCCCCGGGTTGGCCTGAATAGGAGGATAGCCCTGACATGTATCCTTCCGTGGAATAGTCGGGGTTTGGTTAAACAGGGGAAAAGCGCAATTTAATTTTCAGATTCTTTTGACAAATAGCTTGTATAATTTTTTAAAAAAATTTAAAAATATTCATCGGAAAGAAGATATAAAATCGAAGTGTCTATTTAGTTACTTTTATTTCACTTAACCCGTTCAGGACCATCATCGCATATATGTGATCACTCTTTCCGAGCCCTACTGCCCATCATCACATATATGTGATCGCAACTTGAACGTTTTATTCGAATTTTTAAACGGCACTAGATGGCGGCAAACACCGTTACTTTTTCGAATAATGTTGCATCAGAGTGTTGGCCTTCAGTATGTACTTTCGGTTCCGGGTTTTTCTTCTTGTATCAGGGCATTTGATTATATAAACAACTGCGCGTGTTCGGTTCTTTGGAGAGAATTGCGCAATTAAAGATATATGATTTATTTTGCGCGGGATTTTTTTTTTATATTTTCATGGCATGATGAAAGGATGGAATGTTTATTGGCTAGGGGTTGGAGTAGAAATTATCGTTTGCAGTTTGGAGTTTTTTAGATAGTAATTTGTATTCTCGGGTAAATTTTATTTTAGTTCAATTTTTTTTCAAATATCATGAAAATTTTACTACATTATATTCGGATATGCTATCAATGATAATACATTGTAAATTTCAGCGTATTTACTTGAGGTAATGAGTTTATATGATTTTTTAAATGAAATTAGGCCTAACGGAAAAATCGCACAGTCCCGTTCGCATATTTACGGATCGTGCATAGTAGGGAATGATGTCGCTTCTCATTGGCTCTCAGCGTCATGTGACTTGGCTTGCTTCTAAATGATGCCATAATGCCTCGCTTAGGCGGAATTTCAATTATTATTTTGTCTTCTGTTACGCACCATAGAGAAATCAAATCTACTTTCAAATTATGATTATTTGGATGTTTCTCAAGAAAATGGTGAATTCATTTTTAAAATAAAGCAGATAAAAGACGAAACTGCAGCATTGGTAAGTACTGTTTAGTTTCACCACGTCATTTAGAAGCAAGCCAAGTCACGTGACGGTGAGAGCCAATGAGAAGTGGCCTCATTCCCTAGTATGCAGGATGCGTAAATATGCGTCCCGTGCGTAAGTATCCTTCCGAAGCGCGAGCCTGGGGAAGGGTTTCTTTCTCCTTCCGCTGGTCCTGAACGGGTTAAGCTTGAATATTGTCTAAAATTGTTAAAAAGCTGAAATTGAAGTTTAGCGACTTTTTAAAAATACTTTAAGCGGTCAGAAAAAAGTCCCTAATTCAAAACACGTATTTTTATTTCTTCTATCTAATGATTTGATCACTTGATTGCATCCTAAAAAACGCGATAGTAAGCGAGAAAAGGTGTAAGTATTAATCTAAGGATAACATTATGTTCTGAAATTGTAGGTGGCATATGCATGGGTGCCTTAAGGCTAAGAAAAAAACATAAGAAAGGCGCAGTTCGGGTCCGCGCCGTAGATTTTTCGTAAAAACGTCGGGATGAAATCATAAAACAAATATTTCGTATTAATATGTAATTTAATTATCTATCTCTTTAATACAATATTTGCACGGAGTAGGTGGTTACAATGGTTACAGAATAGATAAATCACAATCTACCACAGACCCTTGTTAAATGCTATAAACTTGTGTTTATCTATTCTGTAACTGTTTTGCTAATCTGTGTAAATATTGTATTAAAGAGATTGATAATTAAATTACATACTAATACGAAACACTTGTTTTATGATTTTATCCCGACGTTTCCACGAAAGATCTACGGCGCGGATCCGAACCCGAGCGCGGGGTTTTCAGTAGTTTATAGTCAACATGAATGTCTATAAAGAAGTCAAGAAACTGTCCGTGCCATGCAGCATCTAATTGTAAGCTGTGTGTGTGTGTGTGTGTGTGTGTGTGTTGCCGCTCTACAGGCCAGACAGCTAGGCTTTGAGTAACGAAATTTGGAGGGTAGGCATGCGCACTTCGGGCCGTTTTTTCTGAAATTTTAATTAATTATAAATTAAGCTGAATTTTGGCGTTTTTCCTTAATAACTTTCGAAAAAATTACAGTACAAAAATCATCTTTACACTATCTGAAATCGCAAAATATTAACTTTGCAATGATACGAATTAAGTTGACGTACATCTTTTTTAAAAAATAATTTTAAAAAATATTTTTTGGTATAATTTACTACAATACTTTTTAGTGTTGTAAAGCATTTCAAACTATTTTTCGTTGTTTAAAGAAATGTTTAATTGCATGTTTCTCTTCCATTGTTGAAAGCTAAAATAGTATCTAACTGGATTTTACTTTCTTCTTTTATTTGATCAATTTCTCTGTAAAATCTGTAAAGGAAGTCCTCAAAATAGTAAATATAAAATTAAATAATCCAGTGAACTCTGAAAGATTATCATTGATATGTTTTTATTCTTTTTATCAGCCTGTTTTAAGTGAATTAGCATGCTGCTGGACACAAAATGTGCCGCGCCAATTTAACGTTGAAATCAGATGCGTATTTTACGTTAATGCAGACAAGGAACAGAACAAATGCAAGGCTACAAAAAGAACGTAGATTAAACATCTATAGCGATTTGACATTTAAAACTACTTTTTAAGGGAACCATTAACATAAAAGATAAGATAAGAAAACATAAGATAAGGAAATTTTAATTAGAATTTTAATTAATTAAAAATCAAGCGAAATTTTAACGTTTATCCTTAATAACTTTCGAAATCATTAAAGCACAAAAATTATTTTTACACCACCTGAAAGCGCAAAAAATTACCTTTTAAATGATATCAATTAAGTTGTCGTACGATATTTTCTCTAATTTTAATAAAAATATTTTTTGGCATAATTAACAACAATACTTTTCATTGTTGCAACGCAATTCAAACCGTTTTCATTGTTTTAAAAAATATTTATTTGCGTGCTTCTCTTCCATCGTTGAAAGCTAATGTAATATTTTTTTATGTTTAATGATATGTTTTAATCAGCATATTTTCATTCAGCTAACATCCTGCTGGAAGTAAATTCTTCCGTGCCATTTTAAAGCTGAAATCAAATGCATATTTTCAAAAGGACAGGAGTTAAATGTGTATCACGATATGGAATTTAAAATTACTTTGTTAAGGGAACCATGAATATCAAATTATACACAAGAGATTCATTTGAGATTATATTTCCGGCGAACAAGATGGTCGCCGAAGGCGGCTAGTATTTCCTATATTAGAGAGCTTTATTTATAGATTTCCAGAAAAATTGGTGAAATAAAAAGAGGAACGAAAATTCAATTGGATATTGCCATTGCTTTCAACAATGCAGGAGAAACACGCAAATAAATATTTGTTTAAACAATGAAAACGGTTTGAATTTGATTGCAACAATGAAAAGTATTGTTGTAATTTAAGCATAAATATATTTTTAAAAGTTCATTAAAATTAGAGAAAAATTTGTACTGCAACATAATTCATATCATTGAAAATGCACTGTTTTCCACTTTCAGATGGTGTAAAAATGAGTTTTGTGCTGTAATCTCTTAGGAAGTTATCACGGAAAAACGCGGAAATTTTGATTAATTTTTGATTATTTCAAATTCTAATTGAAATTTCAAAAAAGGGCTCCGAGATGAACATTCCCACTCTCCAAAGTATGTTTGTGCCAAATTTCGTAGCTCTAGGTCCAGCGGTCTTCCCTGTAGAGAGCCAACACACAGACACACGCACACACTTTCTCCTTTATAATTAGTAGAGATTTAAGTATTGTATCGGTTACAATTCACTGCCATCTCCTTTTTATGGTAGGTGGCGCTACTAGAGCCATCCGGGTTTTTCCCATGATGCCTCTCTCTCTTCTTCTTCTTCTGTGTGCTTGTGTTGTGTTGTTGTTCTCTGTCTTGTTTCTTGGACCTTTTAATGTACTGTGTCGTGGAACTTAGCCATCTAATAAAAATGATTCCTGAAATTGAATTAATTCTTCAACAGCGGCATTCCATATAAACATGAGTCTCGTCCCTCTACAGTATTAGAAATGACATAGAATCATACGATACTTTAGCAGAAGTATAATATTTGTCAAGCATTCGCGCGCGAAAAATGCTGCCTTGTTAAAAATAATACCTAACAAGAAACCTACATTACAAAAAATATAATAATATCTTTGTAGCTGCAGACATTGATGATTTTCAACAAAAAGTGAGATTAAATATAAGTAATATACCTGTAGATACTTGCGTTTATATATAAATTAGGTTGTTTTTCGGCAATCTGATAAGTTTAATGTTGTGTACTCACCACCTCTACTGACCGGATTATTTGGACTAAATATTTTATATCTGGTTTATTAAACTATCGAAGAGGAATGTATGACAATTAAAATGTGTTCTACATTGCACAATGAAACAGCTAAATATAATAAGAGTTGATATAGAAATATGTGCGTAAATAATTTTCGCAATATTTAACAGGTTTCTGAAATAATTGAATGCGTTAATTGTCTACATTTTGACAAATTTTAAAAGCAAAAAAAGTAATAACACATGAATTGCCCTAAAATATCCATATATATATAATTTAAATGCAATCAGTTTGTATCTCAGTATAACATTTATTCATGAAATGGAAGAAAGACTAAGAGAATGGATTTAAAACAAAAGGAAGCTAAACGATTCAATATAATTTTATTTTATGAAAAGCCAACAAAAGTATAAAAAATTTCATTAAGTTGGAACTTACAATTATAATTTTTTACATGATGCAGAGATGCAAAATGCTGCAAATAAAAGCTATATTAACGAATAGCAACACATTCGAAACTTTCAAATATCTGTTGACTTTATTTACAAGTTGCGAAATATTCGATGAAAAATAAAGGCATTATTTTCCTGTCTTTGGTTATTTTAAGAGCTGGAGTCATATTTCAGAAGAAAATGCGAAGCAAGAAATTAATCTGGAAGATTTTACTGATTAATTATTTCAATCAGAATAAGAATGCCTTGAGTGGGAGTTCCATGACCAAAACGATCTTCAACCTTCTTGCTGTTATGAGCAGATATTCCACAATGCGCAGTAGTCTCGAAATTTCAATTTTACGTGTTTTAGGTTACCATAAATTCAGTCATTGCCAATCTTAATCTTAAAATGTACTCGTTGTTACAGCTTGTATGGATAAGGGATGTAAATTGCAATCACTATATTCTACATTACAAAGTTGAAAACCACATAAAAATTGGTAGTTTTTGCACTAACCATCACTAATTTTTCTGGGAGAAAGGCATCTTTTATAAGCATTGTAGATTTCTATTGCTCATGCAACGATTTTGGTTGTTTTAAATGAAAAAATGTTTTAGCCTAAATATTTATACAACAAGTATTTTCCAAGATAAAGCTAGATGAGAATTTCTAACTTATTGAACTAATGGAATGATTAGCAAATAGAAACGATAAAATGAAGTCTTACTTCCTTAGAAATAAATGTACATTATTAGAAAAAATATGATTTAGAGCATATCTTCCCTGTCTCATAGTATTTAAACTTCATCAGCTTGATGAAATTTTTTCCAACATAAAAAAAGAAAAATTTACTTCTAAGACTTCCATTCTTTCTTTTATCAGTACTGAAAGATGGTTTTTTGTAAAAGGAATTTGACTTTTATTTATATTTTAGTTACTTCTTTTCTACATGTAGTTAAAACAACTTTTCGAAAACGCTCAAACCTTTTTTTAATTTTCTAATCTTAAAGGGTCTGATTTTATGAAACGTGTTTTGCATAGTTCGGCATTAAATGTGTTAAATTTGAAGCCCACGCAAAAGAATAACACGCTAATTTTCAGTTGGCTGTGTCTGAAAATTGTATATTTGAATTAAAATTTAAGGCTTTCTTCTTATTTCTCATCTCTTTATACACTAAATATCTTCTTTATTCTTATCTATAGGTAAATGCGTACTTTTTAAATCTTATATTAAATTTGTGTCTATGTAATTTACGTTTAAATCCTAATCCTCAGAATATGAAATTTATAGTCTGAGGGAACGCTAACATTTCTCCAATAACCTACAAGTTAAATATGTTTATCTTATTTTCTGAAAACTTTCTTTTTTCCCTAAAAACTTCCTTTTACTTTCCCCAAACTTTCTTTTGTTTTCTCAAAAATAGTTTTCAAAGCACATTGGAAGAACATATATCTAAAGAAATTTTAAAGCATAAAGACTGACACCAATACAAAAGGTGAAACACAAGAAATATTGAATAATTTGTTTAACTTAATATAATAACTTAATATAACTTAATAACATATTAACTTCCTCATTTGATTGCTTTGAAAAAAGGGTATAAACTAAAAATCATTAATTTAGTGTTTCCTTTTTCATTCAATTCTTATTATTAGTTCACACTCTCCCTATATATATTTATATATCTTGTTCAAATTTTCAATCGTTTATAAAATACTTTTTATTCTTCCACTCAAGTTCAAATACATTTTTTTAAACTTGTAGTGAATGACACTTGATGTTAATACAGTTTTTCAAATATTAATTCATTAATTAAATTTAATTAATTAATTTTAGTTTTATATGGGAGAAAAAATTTCTCTTATATAAGATATTTAGCAGGATATAAATTTAGGAATAAATACCGCCAGTGACGAAGCGTGTAGATCGCTGACCTAAGTAGGAATTGACTTTTTAAAAAAAATTTTATGTTACTTGTTAGTAATAAAGATATAAAAAAATTAATATTTGAAGATATTGTACCTATTCGAACCTTTGAGGATTAAAAGCTTTAAAAGTCATAATTTAATAAGAATGAAACTAATAAACCTTTCATTTCTGAAATATCAATGGTGATTAAGCATTATTGAAAAACATGTTACATTACTTTTTTTTTTCTTTCATGCCGGAAACTCTTTCAACTAACTTGACATAAGCAAATCTCATTATGGACATGAAGTAAAAGCGATAATGTGGAAAATCATAAGTGCTTGAAACGATCAACAGAGACAAGGCAGTTAGAAAAGTGCAATCGATTTAAAAGAGAAATAAAATAAAGAAATAATCATTATGAAACTCTTATAAGTTGTTTATAAGATATTTCTTTATTTTTAGAAGAAAGAAATATCCTTTCCCTTGCTAATAAGCCATCAAGAAGCCATTAGTGGCTTATGAGATCTCAAAGTTAAATAATATTGGGAAAATATTTATCGTTTCATAAGGGGTCATATTCTT